>JAFVLL020040977.1:0-82500 GCA_021397915.2 Tor tambroides
GAGAAAGGTTAAAAACGTTGATTACTTAATTCTGCCTTTCATCATGTTCTCATCACTTTTTGGAGCGGAATTTCCCTCAAAAAGAAAGAAAAAAAAAAGGTGTTATGACACATTCCATCACAGGAAGTGGTGTGTAATAGCTCTCTTTCAACTCTAAAATCTAATATTCACACCTAAAACAGTCCACATGAACATGGATTTTATGGTAATCTTTGACATAGCATCCCTAAATTGGTCCAGATTTTGTTGTGTGGGTCATTTGACAAAACAGGTGTGTTTGGTGCTCCTCATTAACATAAAAAATGACTTTATCAGGCAATATCTTTGTGATGTATTGACTTTTTTTTTAAAAACACATCAACAAAAATTCACTTTTTTACTTTATCTTCTCTTTATGTTAAAGGGAAAATTCACCCAAGAATGAAATTTCTGTCATTAATTACTCACCCTTATGTCATTCCAAATCCGTAAGACCTTCGTTCATTTTCAAGACAAATTAAGATATTTTTGATGAAATCCGAAAGCTTTCTGACCTGCAACGCAACTGCCATGTTCAAGGCCCAGAAAGGTAGTAAGGACATCATTAAAGTAGTCCATGTGACATCAGTGGTTCAACCATAATTTTACGAAGCTATGAGAATACTTTTTGTGTGCAAAGAAAACAAAAATAACAACTTTATTCACCAATTTCTTCTCTTCCGTGCCAGTCTTTGACGCGTTCACGAGTAGCATGACACACTTGGATTTCATCAAAAATATCTGAATTTGTGTTCTGAATATGAACAAAGGTCTTACAGGTTTGGAACGACAAGGACAACCTAAAATTAGATGATTTTGGAAAGTGAGCAGTTATTGAAATAATCAGTATAACATTTTCTTTCAAATAGGCACCTTGTAGTGTCATGACCTCAAGTACAAGACTAGTAATGTACAAATTATCAGTGTTAAAATCATATCATCATTTCAAAATAGAAAAGGCACCAGTTTTATAAAAGCATACACCAGTATAGAAACTGGTGGACATCGGATCTCAGAACGGTCTGTAAAAGTGCAGCCATGTCGAAATGCGATATTTGAGCTTATCTAAAGACTGCAGAGATAGAGCATGCATCGAGAGCATTGTAACCAGTATTTATTTACAACAAATACATCTACTGTTCGAGATATTCTAGTGTCACAAAACAAATATGCACAATCAGAGGGGGAGAGAGAGAGACCGAGAAATCTTTGGATGAACAGAATGATGGGAGAAAAGTGTCTCCCTCAACATTCTCCTCCATCCCAAACCCAAATAATCCACTAATCCTATTTCTAATCAGTATTAGAGGACTCTCTCTCCCACACACACACACACACACACACACACACACACACACACACACACACACACACACACCAGTTCTATTCAGCACTTCAGTATGCTCTGCTGAGATATACTGTGAATTTCATGTTTTCCTCTCCTTCACCCCTCTCCCATGAAACCTATTTGGTTTTACACTCTTTCAGGATCAATCGAGACTGTAGTTTGTTGACGCATGTGTGTATTTGTGTCTTTGCTGATAGTACTCGACAGTACAGCTGATAGTCACACTTATACACACATTCACACACACAAATTCATGCACAAATACATGCACTCAGTTGAAAACATATTTTTCATTTTAACTTTGAATATGGATGTACTACGGTATCAGTTCAGTAAATAAACAGGTAAGTCTAGTATAAGACAAGATTATCCCCATATAGATACACAAACAAAAATACAAATCTGTATTTTACCCAATTTTCTGTAAGATTTAGGCCTGAAACATGCTTGATGTTGGTTTGTGAATATAGACGCTAGAATTCATATATTGTTGCACTGCGAAATATATCTGAGCGAAATGTTTTCACTTTTGCATCGTTTTAGTATCTCAGATATTTGCCCTAATATTCTTTCAAAGGAGCCAAAACAGAAACAAATTAGATAACTGTAGAAACTACAGCTAACTACTAGCTAACTAGCCCCCAAAATGGGGATTTTTCGTAAACAACATTTATTTATTTATTTATTTAAAGAGGCAAGTTCTCAATCAGCCATCAAACTTCTCTGTCTGTATTTTTTGAGACTATTTTTTGATTAACTAAATGTGAATATTATAGCTCATATCATTTGGTCTTGAAAGAATTTGGTGAGGAATGTTCTGACTTTTTATTGCAGACTTTGCAGACTTGTAATAATTAAAGCTTGTCCTTTTGAAGGTCGCCTTGAGACGGACCTTTTCCAAAAACATGAAGGAAGATATACTATACATTTTCATGTATAAAAACTAATTTACTCTGTGTGAGAAAATATTACTGTATGTGTGATATTACCCTAACTGTAACCCAAAATTAGATTTTTCCCCTTTAACAATTACTATAAATATTTAGCTTCAAATAGTCCTTTTTAACTGTCACTAAAGAAAGCTCTTTTATTTTTAAGTGTTTTTTTTTTCCTTCTGTACAAATAGTGCTGCCAGTAGAATAAAAAAAATACATTTAATGTGATGATTTCTGATCATTCTTTGAAGGTCAATATAACTGGGACCTTAAAATGTATCCCATTGAGGTCCCCTGGAGGTCCCAAGTTTGAAAACCCCTTATCTTGGTAGACATGTGAGATTACTAGGGTCTTTTTCTCAGACGAAACATCTGAGAACTAGGAGATTCAAGCAGAAGTCTCTATTTGATCTACATTTAAGCCCATTGTTTTCTATGAGAAACAACTGAGATATTAAATAGAAATTGTTTGTGAGTCTGCTTTTCTATGGATGTAATTCTCAGTGTTGCCACAAAGGGCATTAGCAGATATTAGGACAGAAAATCATCTTCTGTGATAAGTATTTTTTCTTTCTTTCTATATTTATCACAGAGCAACAATTATTTAGTAAACCAAGAATGCATATTTTGCACAACACTGGGTGTTCATAATGTGTGGGCAAGCATTTGGTTTTTGTGTATTTTTATTTTATTTTTTTTTAACCTTACTCTCAAATTTTGAAATTCTGACATGTTCACAGGCGATCTCAAAGGTGGGTGAGATGGTAGTGTCATCACAAAGATTCTGACATGATATATGTGTGCTAAAGCATATGTTACCTCAACATTTAAGGAGTAAAGTACCAGTGAAGCAATATATGACATTTCTGAGGTGATGAAATGTGTTTTTACACACACACACACACACACACACACACACACACTCACACTGTCCCTAGCAGAACGACGGTGCTGAGTTTGCGGTCACTTTCTATGTCATGTACTATCTATCAACACCATCGATGGTGAGTTCTGGGAAGGGTCAAACATGACAGAGAAAGTTCATGCTACAGTGCAAAGTCCTTTTCTGTAGATCTCTGGGGATTTCAGTTTGGACTAACTCTTCTGAAACCTAGTTAGTAGCTTTTCTTTCTACTACCTTCTAAGTTACTGCAATGGTAGGGTACCTCATAAGTGACTGATTTGAAATGCTTACAGAAATTTTTGCCCTCCTCATGTGAAACACACAAAGACTCAACTCACAACTGATTCTAATGGAGTTTGTTTCTAAGATCACAAAAGACCACACTTTAACCATAAAATACACAGAACACACAAATAATGAGTCAGATAGCCCATTTTACATTTGATTGAACAAATTATATTGATATTTTTCATTTGTGAATCACATTTTTTCTTAGCTCGTCCATCAGAACTTGCATTGCATTCTGTATGAAAGCTTATATCTGGCACTATAAGAGCGGGAAAACCATAATTACGACATACTAAGTCATAATTATGAGAAGTCATAACGAACTAAGTTTTTGTTTGTCACAATTTCTAAATTTTGTCATTATGAATTAGTCATAATTTCACCTCTTGTTGCCACAATTATGACTCGGTATGTAAATTTCAAATGTTCTTCTCATTTAAATAATTTTTGACTTAGTATGTGATGTTTGTCATAATTATGACTTTGTCATAATATAACCATTATTACAAAATTAGTATGTTTCATCTTAAAAAAAAAAAGAAAAAGATTTAGTAAATCACAATTATGACTTTTTATGTCATAATTACGACTTACCAAAGCATGATTTTCTTGTATGTCAGAAATTGGCTATCATAATTTTAAGTTTGCATCATTTGTGAACGGTTTGTGCTGTTATTGAATTTAGTCATATCTTAGAAGGCAGCATAATGTTGTTGTTTACTGTGTTATGGCATTTATTTACACTTTTTTTTGATATAGTGCTAAAGTTTCTCGCCAGTATCATTTATTTTAAATTGTTCTCCATACTAAATTACAATGCTTAGAGAGTCATGCGATAAACATACAGTCTGATTGTGTGTATATGAATATGTGTGTGATTTCTGTATGCATGCATGCTCTCCGAAAGGTGTGTTTTTGTTGGAGACGTACCTTCGCCCCTCTAATTGAAGTTTGCCTTTTGAAATAATTAAGATAAGGAGCGCGGACTAAATAATTGCTATTACGGTGAAGTAATTAAGTTACGTGCGTCCCCTCCCCCATTTTTTTTCTTCTAAACAAACACTGCAGCCACCACAGACAGACACACACGCACAAAAAACCTTTTAAAAATGCACGCTATTTGTGTTTTTAACACTGAATGAAGTTCACAAGCACACACACACACACACACACACACACACACACGTAATGGCAGGAAAGAGTTGTTGGTTAGGAAAGGCCTGAGGGCACCAGTGACCAGGTTAGAAAAGCAGAGGATTGCTATAAGCGTATTTATTAAAACAAATTACAGCTTTGGTCAGGTCTCTAAAACATTTGTATGTGTGTGTGTGTGTGTGTGCGTGTACGTGTACTTATAATTTTAGGACAAAACTTGCCCAAGATGTTCTTAAACCTGAAAATTCATCAACATTTGGGGAAAGGAAAAAGCTGATTTATTGTTTGGGTTAATTTGTAGTCATATCTATAGTTATTAAAACACTGGAAATACCATTATTACCATTATGTTTCATGTGTATGGTTTTTCAAAACAAACCTACATTTATATAAAAATAAATGTAAAAGTGTGTGCGAGTTGTTATTATTATAGTATATTATTATAGTAAAAATTCATTTTAAAATTAGTATATTAGACCAAATAGAACTGAATGAGCCATGACTTGTTTATAATCTTTCTTTAATACTAGTTTCGCATTTTAAGTAACACAGCCCCTGGTAAACGTGTGTGTGTGTGTGTGCGCGTGAGCGCGTGCGCGCTTGTTTGTGTGCCCACATTACAGCAGGAAGCAGCTGTACCGCCGGCCTCTACTCCTGAGTACAGCAAAAATTCTCCCACACTTGTGAAGCTGAACTGCTCATGTCTGTGTCAAAACATACTGATCTACATTTTTACATCTTGTCACAAAGATGTGCAAACACCACAAAACACACAACTGAACAATTGACTAATCTACTATCATTTCTGAAACCTGATTCATAATCATATTCAAATGACAAAGGCATGTAGACACTTGTAAGTTGGACTTACTAATGCTATAAAGTATAATTAAGTGTTTATCTTTTTGTGGTTGGTATACATGTGATTTCACTTGAAAATGTGTTTTAGGAAAATTTCACAACAGAACAGGTGTCACTAACAGTTTCTGAGAAGGCAGTTTGTGTGTGTGTGTTGTGTGTTTGTGTGTAGGGGGATGTGGTGAGGTGTTTGAGTTGTAGGTGAAGTTAATAAAGGACTGTGTAAAGGTTTCTTCCTCTCGTGGTTTAACCCCCTACTAGCACCAAATGTGTATGTGTGAGGATACAACACCTGACAGATTCAAACTGTTTTTTTTTCCTTTTTCTTGTTTTCACCTACATATCAGTGGAATTTTATAGGATTCTGCATACATTTACATTTACCTTTAGTCATTTAGCAGACGCTTTTATCCAGAGTGCCTTACAAATGAGGACAATAGAAGCAATCAAAACCAACGAAAGAGCAACAACATGCAAGCGGTATGACAAGTCTCGGTTAGCCTAATGCAGTATACATAGCAAGGTTTTTTTTTGTTTGTTTTTTTTTTTTAATAAAGAAAATGAGTAGATAGAATATAGAAAAATAGATTTTTTTCATACATTCACAATACATTCTCTTAGAAATCACTGAAATAGGTGCACACTTATATACACTAGCATTTAAAAGTAGATGTACAGCAAGATGCACTGCATTGCTAAATTGTGAAGGAATGTATAATATTATGTGATATATATATATATATACATGTGAATTTTTTTTTTTTTTTTTTTTTTTTTTTGATCAAATAAATTTAGCCTTGGTGGGCATAAAATATTACTTTAAAAACATTAAAATAGTGTAAATTTCATGTACAAATGTAATTTTTCTCTGAACTATATTAAGGGCTCCTTTCAGAGGAACTTACAGTGGTGGCCAAAATTATTAGAACACTAGTATGTTTACCAGCTAAAAAATGGTTTTAAGTCAGTTATTTCTATCTTTCACTGTAGTGTGTCAGTAGGAAATATCAGTTTACATTTCCAAACATTCATTTTGCCATTAATTGTAATAATCCAGGAGTCTGACAACAGCAAGTGCTCCACAAAGAGATCTGATCTCATGAACAAACTGAGACTGACTAAATCCAGAAGAACTGTGGCAACGTCTCCAAGATGCTTCAAGAAATCTGCAAAGCTACAGTACTATTCAAAGTTTTAGACACTTGTGTAAAAATGCTGTAAAATGAGGATACTGTCAAAAAGAATGTCATAAATAGATTTTCTTTATCGATTAACTTCTATTAACTAAATTAAATGAACATTTGGTGTGTCCATCCTTTGCGTTTAAAGCTGCTTTTGTCCTAGGTGCACTTGCGCATAGTTTTTCCGGTATCTTTGCAGGTAGGTGTTTTGAAGCATCTTGGAGACGTTGCCACGGTTCTTCTGGATTTAGTCTGTCTCAGTTTGTTCTGTTTCTTCATGTCATTCCAGACAGACTTGATGATGGTGAGATCAGATCTCCGTGTGGAGCACTGGCTGTTTCAGACTCCTTGTGCAAACAAAAATCTCATTGGATTATTACAATTAATGGCAAAATGAATGTTTGGAAATGTAAACTGATATTTCCTACTGACACACTACAGAAAAAGATAGAAATAACTGATTTAAAACCATTTTTAGCTTGTGAAAATACTAGTGTTCTATTAATTTTTGGCCACCACTGTATTCTTTGAACCATTTTCCTGGAACAAGTATATCAGTGAACATCAACAGTTGATCTAAACCATTAGCAGTAACCAGTGCTAGTTTTATCTTAGAGTGCACTGAAGAACAGACTGGCCATCTTTGGACTCCTAAAGTGTACTACCATTAGCATAGTAACAATGGTTCTCATTTAGCTGCTTTTTATCTTTTACAGTGAGTGTCTCTCAAACTGTCCTAACTTTCTAAACTGAGGACGAAGCAAGTAAAGAATGGTAGCTGAGGCATTTTGGTATTGATTATGATAGTAATTATGAATAGTGATGGTACAGTTTAATTTGAAAAATATACAGCTTTCTAGAAAATACTACTTATTTAGCCATATGAGCCCACAGAGTTGCACAGCAAAACTACATTTCCCATCATTCTCTGTGGCAGCATTGACAAGGAACATAAAGCATTTATAGTCATTTGACTTATTCCAATCAAAATCAATTGAACGCATATCATAATCATGAGTACTGTATATTAAGATATGCTTCCAAACTTGTAGGAATTATCTTGGAACACTTGAAGGCAGCAATAGTACAATTATTGTATTTACTAATACATATCTTCCAAATAATCTGTATTGTGTAATACGTTTTCTGATAGGTAAATCCATGCTACTGACAGTGGATATGATAAAGAGGCAGCAGGGAGCTTCAGTTTCTTTTCCCAAGCCTGCCGGTTAGATTTTGACCTGAGGACAGACAGAAAGTGAGACACGATGAGAAATATGAACCATATTCTACATTACATGCGTAGGCTAATCAATATACTATAAAAATATCTCTCTAATTGAAGAGATCAAGATTACTCATGACCCTTAAGATTGCTAGCGCCGACTTTCTTAACATCAAGGAAACAGATACGCCTGTGATAAGTAAGTATTCCTTCCTTTTGGTTCGGATTTACAATGAAGGGTTGTCAGTTCATCATATTTATTAACTGGATTTAAATTTATCTTCTAGTAAAAGCTCACATATCTCCCTTACAATAAGGTGATCTTTCACTATACGTAGATATAAATCAGTACTTTATTATGAATGATTATTATGATTGTGCATAACATGTTAATAACATGTTAATTACATATTAATTACATGTTAATAGTATGTTTCCAATTCTTTTTAAAAATAATAATAATTTATTCTAAACAGAATCTTTTTCTCTTTTCCAAGCCATCTGAGTGATAAATTTACATGACTTCCAAAAATCATTAAAGAAAGTCTCATAAAGCAATACATATTTTTCCTTGCCTTATCATTAGACACATTTGCTAAACACAAACGTAACGACAATATGCTGTTTTGCTGTATTTGTGAGTTCAGGTTTTTGAAAGAATGCTAAATGATCATAGGGCCAGAGGCGATGCTGGTGATTGAAGCACATGGCTTATGTCGACAATAGCTGTTGGTTTATGTTTTGGCATTAAAGGATTTTGGCGAATTACAGAGTGCTATAGAGGTTTTGTAGACATCGTAATTGGTTCATTGAAGGCTTGCAGCCAGCTGCTTCAAATTGGAGCTCAACATGGGTTAAGATGTAGCCAGTCAGCAGTGTATGAAGATGATACAGTAATCGATCAACTCGTGTCAAGATGTACAGCTAGTCATTAGTTGTGTTTACCAAGGCAAGCATCACTGTTACTATTGCTCATACTAATTTGAACAAACTTCTGTGTGTAACCTGTCACACAGTGTTTGTAGTACGGTAATGAATGATCAATTAGATCATGCAGCTTGGTGAGGACATGAGTCTCATTACTTCTCTAAGCGAGCAGAGTTAAATTACTAAGAAAATGGCTGAAAAAAAAAACAAACAAACTTGCATTTGAAGGAAGGATCACCATTTTTGCAATTCATGTTGGTCACTATAGTATGGTTACAGGTGTTATTCAAAGCTATCACAAATATAGAAAAGAGGCTTGAGTTTGGTATACCCTGAGCGTCTTAGAAATGCTCTAGCTATTACCGTAACATCTTACGAACCTCACATTTTATCCAAAGTTCTGTCATGAAACTCTAGATGACACATTCCAATAGGTTTGAACTCTGACATAATGACATCATTATTCACATGGCACAGCTGATTGGTTTCTTTTCATATCAGCAGTCAATGAGCTTGCTGCTCAACATTAAAATAATCAACTAGTGCTTGCTGTAGGAGTTGCAGTGCCCTTCAGAAACCTCCACCATCCCCAGCTCCACCTGTATAGGTCTGCTATGGGGTGCTTTCATGTATGTTATATATTGGGGATATTTCGTATATATATATATATATATATATATATATAGATATAGATATATTATAATATATAGATATATATTATATGATCCATATATGTTATATGGATGTATTGGCAGTAGCAAGGCTCAGTACTTGCTCTGCTGCTGCTGCAGCAGCAGAAGCGTAGTAGATCTATTCTGCCAAGACCAAACACATTAACATTGTACATTACCATGCTAAACTCTGGAAAAAAAAAAAAAAAAAAAAAAACTCAAAGCAATTCAGCTGATTCTAAAGATTTCATTGGTCATGTAAATCACAGTGCTAACTGCATACACAACATTAAAACAAATATTAATCCATAGTCCTAACCTAAACCCTAACCTTAAACTCAGGAAGCATGTCCAGATAGATAGCATTTCTGTTGTCGCTATTGGATCCATCCATGATATTACTGAAATAAAGTATGAACTTTTCTTGACAGATGACTGCATTAATGAGTTGAACAATGAAATTGGCTGTGGGATTTGCCTTAACTGGTCTGGAGGAAAAATCACTCTACAAGCAATCACCAAGAACTATTTTCAAAGTGTTAAAAACCATTTAGAACGCCTTAGCTGCCACATACAGTAGCATCACCCTAGCAGGAAGTAATCTCTTTGGAAGTAATTTGGAAGTAGCGACTTTGTAGTAATTTGAAATTTTGTATTATATATCTGCACAGTATGTAAAGAAAAATAAGACCATTAAGAGTAAATCCATTGCAAATGTTTATCAAGTGAGCAACAAAAGGCTGTAAGCCCAGCTGGCATATGGGAAATGGTGGGTGTTGTCACCTGTATTAAAAGAGATTCTAGCCTGGGTTACTGTTGAGGATGTGCATGACGATGTCAACAGTGCAGTCAAACAGTAAATACAGCAAAGACATCCTTGGATACAAGCCGAAGGCAAATTGCTATATCAAACCAAAAGTGAATGGGAACAGATTATGTCCACAAAGAATTTCTCTTTTCTATTCTTTCTCAGAATCCCTCTCTTTCCTCTGTAAGGTATGTATTATTCTGATGAGTCCGCACTCGTCTTAATTAGCTGCAGCGGAGGCTCATGAGAGGAAGGAGGCTGCAAATGCAATAACGTGGTTTGCTGAGCCGTAACTCGACACTGCCTTAAACCGCGGCGGAGATGTGGCTGGCTGCCGGCAGAGAAAAGGAGCATGGGAGCACAGTCCCTTATCCGAAACCTCTTCCTCACTATTACCTCTCACCCACACATAATTGAGGGCTGTGGAGGATAGTCTACTTTATTTTACTCTACACGTCTGGGGTGTATTCTCCTCCGCAGATAGATGAAATGAGGCGGAGAATGATGATTTTGTAGAAGACGAGGTGTTATTTTATATTAGGCAGTCCTAAGTGCTCGGGTAACTTTAATTCACTATGTATGCCCATGTCGTTACCTTTTCTGTAAGCGCTCATTGGTATTCTTTCACTTCACAGTCTTTTTTTTTTCTCTCCTTTAGACAGTTTTGCACCACATTTCCACCGGTCATGGGGGACGCCACTCGGAGTTGCACAAAAAACGTCCGTCACGGATTGTCTTCCTCCCAAATTTGAATTAGTGCTCTGATTACACTGAGAGGGGTGAGCAGGACACAGATGGATTATGGACAGGATCTGTAACTGATGGTGCTGCCAGCTTCAAATGGAAAAGACAAACAGTTAGCTGGCACTTCTCATTCTTTCACACACACGCTTGTAATAATCGTGTTTGTGTGGTTGCCCTGAGTAAATGCGTTCCCTGTTTCGAAAGGATCATCTTACAGATCAAAAGTCTTTTTTTTTTTTTTTTTTCCCCCTGAAGAAATTGTAGTGATGCATAGTGGTGACACAATATTAAGGTGTTCAGAGGAGTGGCCAGAGCATTGTTAGGGGTCATTAAGGTGTTTTCAGTGGTGTGACTCTCCTTTAAGTATATGGGATTTTTACAATATAGGCTCATTGGAAACCCATGCACTGTAAAAACTGACCTTGATTTTAACTAAAAAAAACTGTGAAAATGCTACAGTAAAAACCTGTTAAATGGTTAATGGTAAGTTCCCCTACCATATATGGTGAAAAACTGTAATAGACATTTCAGACAACTTTGCAGTAAAATACCATTTTTGGAAGTGAAAAAGAACGTAAAATTTACAGGGAAAAAATGTAAATTGACGTTCCCAGAATTCCCTGCGTTGCATTTCAAATTTGATGTTTTTTCTTTGAAATAACTTTCTTCTTAGTTTTTTCTTATCAGTTATGTCTATTAGGGTTGTATGTTACATCTAATGTTGTTAAATTAATGTTTATTGCATATTTCAGTTTTATGAATGTCACCATGATGGTGTTTAGTGTTTGTGTGAATGACATTGTGCACCTTCTGTCTGTCTGTCTATCTGTCTTAGTATTGGCCTTCTCAGCTTGTGGAAAAGCTTCTTGTGGTGAGCTTTGCAGTGACTTTCTCATCACAACCTGATTTTGATGGTTATCAGTGTAGACAGTGTAAACAGATTTCAAGTAGGTTGGTATATTAACATTACATCAGTTAAAGAAATACGGTTTTTAATTGTAAATTTAAGTTAAATCTGTGAAGCCTAAAACGTTGCAACCATATTTTTTACGGTAAAATTCTGTTAACCACAGCTGCCGTTTTTTGCCGTACATTTTATAGATTTTTTTTTTTTTTTTTTTTTTACAGTGTGCCTACATTTTTACAAAACTTCAAAAATGCACCTATACATACAATTCACTGCACTTTCCAGCTGAAATGAACACTAATGCCAATAAAACACAGTAACTTTTACTTCTTTTCACACAAATTATGAATGCAGGGCAGATTATTGATAAAGACGTATTTTTGTGCAGAATTGCATGGCTTTGTGTGGCTTTTTGGGCATGGTAAACTTGCTTGGTAACCCACCTGGTACAGCACTGCACTTGCAATGTGGAGCACTCAGGTCTGAAAAATAACTTGAAGACTTGTACAAGCAAGCTAAAACAGCATTTTTATCCCATGTTTGCTTTTGTTAACACTGGTTTGATTTGGTTTCAGGTTGGTTTTAAGAGCCTGTTGTAGAGCAGGGGTTTGCAACTTTGGCCCTCGAGGTCCACTTTCCTGCAGAGTTTAGTTTCAACCTTGATCAAACTCACCTGCCAATAACTTTCTAGTAATCCTGAATGCCTTGATGAACTTGTTCAGGTGTGTTTGTTTAGGGTTGGAGCTAAACTCTGCAAGAAGATAGACCTCGAGGGCCAGATCTGAGAACCCATGTTGTAGAGCATTAACCTTTTAGCACCACTTACCAGACATTTCCATTTTTCCACCAGACATTTTCCAACTGCCTTGATACATACAACAACCAATAAAATGGTCAGATAAAACTGAATGCCATTGATTCAACATTTCACTTTGATAGTGTTACAAAATGTGCAAGAAGCAACATAATATCGCGTTTTGGAGATATGTTGGCACAGACACATTTTTTCAATAAGACTGGTTTGGATTTTTTCCATCCTCCAAGTGTGTAAATAGTACATGCAATCACTTAGAAAAGTAAAAGTAAGGCTCATGATTTGAGCAATAATTCATGTTCATAGCACCAGTAGAGTAGAATGAGTGACACTTTTTTTTTTTTTTTTTTTTTGAAAGCCTCCTAATCCCGAATATGAACAATAGAAGTAATCATTTTTGCTGAAGCGAACAATGCTAAATATCATCTCAAATGAATCTTACATTAATGCTGAGGCATCATTAGACATCTTCAACAACACTGTGCTTTGTTTTTGTAGATATTAATAATAAAATATCCATATATTGTAATGTGTGTCCAGGCTGACTTGTTTGCCTACACAATAGCCTGCGGGAATAATTTGTTATCTTAACTTTGATGCCACCAAATGTTCCTGTGAACGATACCGCTGCATCAAAGTCAGGCGTCTTACCAGCTTGTTTACTGTCTGACTCTCATAAATTTTAAGATGAAGACCAACTTTGAGTGCCTGTGCCAAGTGAAACGAGACTAATGGGAAGACTATAATTTTCTTGGTGCCTATGCTAACAAAAAGTGACGAATCTGTATAAATTCTCCAAACAACAAGAGAGTAGTTTTTCCAAGATTTTCCATTAGTGAGGCTAACAAGTCAGTTAACATTAATTTATCAGTTCAGTTTAGCTTTATTTTTAGCACAACTTCAATTTCAATTGTTTTTTTTTTGTTGTTGTTTTTTTTTTTTTTTTTTTTTTACAACTGGCAGGAGATTTGATTTAACTGTACAGGACTACATGTTCAGCAAACCCACCATCAGTTTTATTAGTTATTTTCACGGTTTGTATGGTCATTAAGTAAAAGTGTGAATATTTGTGAAACCATCTGATTGATATTGTGATAGGTAGCCTTAAAAGATGCAGCAGTTACCACAGTTACAGCTTTTTAGTGAAACCTAAGCAGAATTTTAATGGCTTTCTGCCATCCCATAATGTCAGCGATAAGAGCTGGAAAGGTCCAGAGGCCAGTATGGCGTATAAATCTGTCTCATAGCAACGGATTGTATGTCTAAGGGAAACAGAGAGCCAGAGATAGCGAAAAAGTGTGTGTAGATTCATCAGAGGCACTTAAATTAGTCGCATTTAAATCGCATTCCAGGGTCCCCTGGTGGATTGTTGCCCTTTGAATAACAATAAGATAAACCTCGATGTCTCCTCCCAAATGGACGGTGTCCTTTTTAGATGTCCCAGCTCTGTCAATCAGTTCATATCGTCCTTTTTACTGTCATTACCCTTCCGATACTAATAATGTTAGAAACAAACAGTGGGCAGATAAGGGGCCTTTTAAAACAGGATGCATTATTTAGCACCAAGCGCTAATGGTCCTGATCGGCGTGGGACAATTGAATAACATCAGCCGATAAGGAGCGTTCCCTCTCTAGATCGGCCTCTGAAACCATAGATAGCACGCTCGAGCGAAAGGTTTATCGGGGTGGCGGCGTGTAAGAGAGACGGTCCCATAAAACAACGTTAGCATCAGAAATTCAGATCACCGCTAGCGTAAGATGGGGTAAGACTGTGCTAGAGGAAGAAGAAAAATCAATGGGGAGGTGGTCAGTATTAATCTAACATCAATATAGGCAGTATCTTTTACTTTTCATGGTAATTGCCCTGGTGATCTCCTAAAGTGGCTCTCAAGTGCTTTAAGGGCCAACTGATAGCATCTTATCGGCCTGCAGAAGGCCTCAAGAGGGACAGGGGTCCCGGGCCTGTACGTGTAAGAGAGAGTGTGTGTATACCAGTGGCGACTGCTGCTGTTCAATAGAGGAGAAGCATAGATGTCACTGTGGCAAAATGTGTACTCAGGTAGCCTATATAGATATAATTTTTGGTGTCCTAAAAGTGATATTGCATAAAGAAAAACAATGTCACCCTATGGCCTCTTGAATATCATGGACATGCAACGACCATCGCAAAACCACAAGCATTTATCAGATATGGCATTTGGGAATCATATGCATATATTAATGTAGATTAAAGCTGATAAAGCATGTTATTGATCTATTACAGCAATATGAAGCTGTATAATATTTTACACCTTTACTTGTTAAAATATTAAAAGTGATATATAATATGTATTTTTATTGATTTTAAATTTATATAATTCATAAATATATAAAATAATTATAAATAGTGAATTATATTATTTTCCAATTATATAGCATTATATTTTATAAATAAATAAATAAATAAATAAATATTTTTATTTGTATATATCACACATTTATCCATTTGAAATTATATAATTTATAAAATACTGCAATGTACCAGGAGTGATATTATATATTTTTATTCACTGATGATAATTACAAATGTTTATTATATATTTATTTTTAAATCAATTTTTACATTATGTACTATTATATTTATCTTTTTTAACATTTTCAAATTTAATTTATAGATTTATAAATAATTACAAACAATTCAATAAATTATATAGAATTGTATTAAATAATACTTATTTAAATATTAAAAACAAAAAAAGATAAAGAGACATGATAAACATAGATAATCAACATTTTTATGAAATCTTAGGGGAAGCTATGCTTCCCATGGAGTCTTAAAGCAGTTGCCACTGGCGTATATGCATGGGATCTGTAAGGAAATGGACAGTTAAGCTTTATGTATTTACCTTTCAACACTATTTTTCTTTCTCTGTGTCTTTCTCGCGTCGTTTCGGTCCTTTTTCAGTCCCAGGGCTTGACGGCACATGCTATTTAAGGGTGGAAGTTATGTCAGCTATGACCAAATGTGAGAATGAGACCATCTCAGTACACCACTCTTGGCAATTCTCAATCCATTCAGATGGACGTGTGAGTGTGTGTGTGTGTGTGTGTGTGTGTGTGTGTGTTGCAGAAAGGCATCACCACAATTCATCGCTCTGAGCACATTTGCAAGTTTTAACAGTGACTAGTCCAAAAGGCATTTCTCCCACGCTCAGACCTTCATTTTCCAGCGAACAGGGTTCTATTTTCCTTTTATTTCGTTTATTCGCTCGCTCTCTCCCCCTTCTCTCTGCTTCCTCCCAATAATTCAATCCAATTCAGGGCATGACCGCAGACTCTTACAGTAGCACTAAATGTATTGAACTCTATATTTAAAAAAAAAAAAAAAAAACTGCTAGAAATACATCTTGCGTACCCTTTCAGTACATTCTGGTCAGCTTACACACACGCTGCCTTTAAGTCACATCAGAATGATCATATAAGTGCATATGAATGGCAACACAATGTCATAATTGCAAGTGGGAATTTCATTGAGTTCAGGCTCTTTGAGTTGGCATGTGTCATTTAAAGAATAATGGTAGTTGCTAATTGCTCTTACATATGTTGAACTGTCGTTGTGAAGGTTGACTTTTCAATTAATTTGCACTGTAAAAAGGGGAAAGTTGTGATTCTACTTAATGATTTTAGTTCCTTAAAGCAGAAGAGTTTAATTTCGAATAGACTCATGCCATTGGTTGCCACAGTATGATGGACTGTTTAGACTGTTTAGTACATTTTAGTACAACAACAATAAAGTGATGTTTTGATGTATAGAATTATTTTAATGACTCTTGATTCCAAAGTGGCACACTCTATGGCAAACTCTGTTTGTAATGGGTATTTTTAACTTCTCGCTGTCATAAAAACAGCTAGTTTAGTTAACATATAAGAATGTGTCATAACCATTAAGTACAGTAAATATTCTTAGTTTATTTTGAGTAGTAGTGATTTGTGGTTCACTGAGTGAGCCAGATGTTCATTCAGTTCCCGTTCACACCGATTCAGAAGAGTCTGTTGGTGACTCACTGATTCCAAAAAGATCCTTTGACTGACTCATAGGAGTCATTTGTTTATAAGTCGGCCAGAGTTGACATCAGTGAAGAAACTGAGCATACTGAAAACAATTAGTTGCATTCAAAAGAAGAATTAAGGATTTGTTCATTTCAAACTTAGTTTGTATACATTTTGTGTACTTTTAATGAAGAATAGCAGCAGAAAACAATGCTCTTTTAGACTTTTAGACAAAATCCCATCATTCTCTGGGTATGTTCAGATAAAGCATATTCATGACAAGTTGGCAAAATAAAAGTCTGATTTAACTTGAAGATACTATGACAGAAATGTTATTACTGAATAGTAAAAATGTAAATCTCAATTATATTGCAAACGGGACATTTTTTCATTCATGTTTTAATTCACACAGCATACTAGTTCTGTTGTGAGGCATCTTATTTGACAATAAATGAATACATTTTTAAAGCTGTCATTTGTCTTAAAATAGGCAGTTGCTATCAAGGAGCTAAATGGGGCTGTAAAGGTTGTTGGGAATGATATGAAAAAAGAAAGAAAAAAAAAATATATATATATATACAATCAAACCAAAATTTATTTAGACACCAGATACAAATTTTGATATTTATTTTACTAGTGGGTGCAGGACACTATAGTTCATTTATGTAAGTGAGGATAGCAAAACAAAGTAAACTGTGACATACCCAAAAATTCTTTTTACAGCGGACTACCAGTAAAATTAATACAAATTTGGGACCAAAAATTTGATTTGACACTTTGACCTGTCCATGTTTTGTTACATACCTTTCTATCTGAGTTATCTGACATTGTCAAGATGAATTTGTTCTGACATAGTTTAACTCTTGTCATATTTTATTGCCATTTTTTAAAGTATAGCCAATAAACTGTGATAATGTGAGAAATGTTGAAGGTGTCTGAAATAATTTTTGGTTTGACTGTATATAGCAACTAAACGAGCAGAAATGTGTGTTTTTGTGGTATGTTTGTACATATGGGGTGCTTGAATCATCCCCCTATCAGATCGATTTACAAAGCCCCTTGATGTGGCCACGCCCGCTCCATGATATGAGATCTGATTGGCTCACATTTTGCAGTGCCTTTAGGTGAAGGGCTGCTGCCAGGGGGTTGGGTGGCATGGAGTGGCAGGCACTGGGTACTCATCTGTGCCAGGCGTTGGCACCCTGCCCTATGAGAAGATCTCTGGAGAGCTGCACACACAGACACACAGCATGTTTTGGCCGTCTGGCTGTGCGAGGAAGCTTCACTCACCTTTAGGGCTGTAATACAGCTGGCAGAAGTATATGCTACTAAGAGTGTTTGTGTGTGTGTGAGAGAGAGGGAGAGAATTTGCAGATAAATTGTGTATTCTACGAATTCACTCATTTCACTAAATCTGTTAACACCATGTTTATTATGTGAGATATTTTGTCTAATTTTGTCTATATATTGTGCATGCATGCATACACATTCGCTTACACAGCTTATATAGTAAAAATTATTTATTATTGACACAATCTATTTTCTTAAATAATCCCAGTCTCATAAAAAAGCCAAAAACAAAGGACCCAGAAAGGACTATAATTGCTGCTGATGTAATGTAATGTAATCTGCACAGGTTATTGGATAATCAGTGAGACCAACAAAGTTTGATTCACAGCTCTTATGAGCTGGTTTTGTAAATTGTTCAAGATGACTCCTGAACTCAAGAGTTACCTGTTTGAATCAGTCCGACAAGTTTGTGTCTGTATATGTACATTTATATGAAAGTTTGAGGTTGTTAAAAAAAAGAAAATAAATTATATATATATATATATATATATATATATATATATATATATTTCTTCAGTGTTTAAATTAAGTATATATTTTTACTTATTAAAGTTACAAAAGTGATTTAGTGTAGGGCAGTTTTCTCTCTTTTGTTGTTTGATTAACATGAATGACAGACAGCAGGAATATTAGACTGCTGTCACTTTAAGAGCTGCTTGGATCCAATAAACTGTTACATATATATTGCTTTCACTTAAGACCTAAATTACTGTGTTTATGAGGATATTTGCAAAGACAGGTATTTTGACACATACAAGTATGTATATTTAACCACTCAAGTCATATAAAAATGTGCATGCACGTGCATATAGCAAAATGAGCTGCTGATTGAGTTTCAGTGGCTTAACATAACTTGTTTTTAAACTGCATTGCTTAACGTGTACAAACGATACATTTTCGTTGCACAGCAACGTCACAAGAGCGTGTAACCGCGATAAGAGGTGATAGTCGCAAATCTCTACCAGTTTACAAATTTCTACCGATTAATCGTGTAATATATGTATGTGTGTGTATATGTATGTGTATATATATATATATATATATATATATATATATATATAAAAATAAAGTAAGGATTCAAGTAAGGATATCCTAGGGATATAATAAAAATGTCTATTTAAAAAACAAACAAAAAACAAACAAACTATAGATCAAACTATATGTGTATTTACTTTCCTCTGGCCTTTTTTTCTCTGTTACACTCAGACACACTGTGAGTATTTAGCCAAAACGTTAATTTAGCAGAATACTATTGAATTTCATTAGAATGGCTGTGCTATATCTAATGAAAACGTTGAGAGAATCTCTCGGACCATATAAAGTCTTTAGGATTATCCAACATCTATACAAATAAAGCCGTTCATCGCATTAAAGCAAGACACTGTTATAAATAGACTCTAATACCAATGTAGTTTTCAAGGGGACACAAAACTGTTCGTTGCTTGATTGCATTTCTCCTCTCCTGCGATAATAATTATGTACCCTCCGTAGTGTCCATGTTCTCTACCATATTACCCAGGAATATGATCTGGTTCACTTTTAGAAAGAGAATATCCTTATCCGTCCTACCCAACACGCACACTCACTCACTCACTCACTCACATACACACATTGACTTATTCAACAGTCAATCACTTTTAGAAGAAGAAAAAACGAGATTCCACATGGAAGTCTTTCGTTCTTTGCTCTCGCTCTGTGAGATGGCAGTTTGCTGGAACGCTGGGAGCGCAGCTTTACCATGGCAACCTCTCTCTCATCAAAAAAGCCTCCAATCGGCCTGAAATCAGCATGCAAAATGCCACTCAACCCTGTAGCCTTTATTAAAGTTTGCAGGGACTCAATTTGCAGATAGCGATCGTTTTCCTATTAAAAAGCACAGTGTAAGATAGTTTTTCCCCCTTCTCTCTCTCTCTGTAAATCGGAGGGAGGGGGAGAGCAAAAGAGAGAGAGAGAGGGCTAATCAGCATAGGCTGATGTGATTTCGCTGTCACAAATCCCGCCTGGGGCTCACACAGCCCCGTCGAGCTAGTGGAACCGTGGCGGGCTTAGCGGTCGCCGCGGCGACTTAGCTCCTCAGTAGAACGTCCCCCCCCTTGCCGCCACCCCTCTGCACCCACACCCCAAACCCCTCGCCGCCGATGGGGTGTGCGCTGATAAGACCGAGCGATTCTGATTGGCTGCCTCTCTTGTCTCCCATTTGGAAGTGTTTTTGTGTGTGCGCGAGTGTCTGCGTGACCTGTAGCTGGTACATAGGAAGCTCTTGGGGATGCTTTTATGTGATTCCATGTCATTTGTTGAGAGGGAGAGACAGAGAAATGGAGTTGCCGATGAAAAGGTGATGAGTGGGGGTGGAATTGGGCCACACTCCTGAAGTGACCCTCGCTGAGGGGGGAGGCATCCGGTTTAAACCCGCCTCGGTCTCTCTTTCCGCCCGATTTTCCTCAATCTCTATGACTTTGTGGATGTGAGACAGATCAAAATACGATGTTAAAATGCGCTTTTGATAATCGGGCCTCAAAATCAACACGAAACGGCGCTCGAAACTCATTTGACTTCTGTAATGGTAAGTGTTTCAGAGTGAAATTGTGAAAATAAGAAAAAAATCTAGGGTGTGACTTGATTTTGTCCATAGGGAATTGATTGGATGGTGAAAAGTATGGAGGCCTTTTTCTGCCTCAGATCAAAAAAATAAAATAACAATGAAAAAAAGATAATGAAATAGTCATATTGTGAGAGATAATTTCCAAAGAATTAAAAAAGGTCACAATTCCAAAACAAGTCACAAATATGAGATTTAACATCACACTGTGAGAGATAAAGTTATAATTGTGAAATTTAACATCGTAAGAAAAGTCGCTATTGCGAGATTTAACATCACACTGTTAGAAAAAAACAAAAACAGTCACGATTCCAAAACGAGTCATAAATATAAGATTTAACATCACACTGTAAGATATAAAGTCACAATTATTAGAAAAGACGCAATTGCGAGATTTAATGTCATGCTGTTAGAAAAAAGTCACAATTTTTAAAAAGTCACAAAGATGAGATTTAACATCACACTGTGAAAGAGTCATAATTGTGAATTTTAATATCGTAAGAAAAGTCGTAATTGCGAGACTTAACATCACACTGTTAGAAAAAAAGAAAAGTCTCAATTCCAAAAAAGTCGCAAATATGATATTTAACATCACACTGTGATAGTCATAATCGTGAAATTTAATGTGACACTGAGTTATAAACTTGCAATTTCAAATAAGTCACAATTGTGAGATTTAATGTCATACTGTTCGAAAAAACAGTCACAATTCCAAAACAAGTCATGAATATGAGATTTAATATCATACTGTAAGTTAAGTCACAATTATGAGAAGACTGTCATACTGTTAGGAGTCATAATTTAAAAAAAAAGTTGCAAACATGAGATTTAACATCACACTGACACATATAGTCACAATTATGAAAAAGTTGTGGTTGCAAGATTTAATGTCTCACTGCGAGTTATAAGATTTCAATTCCAAAAAAGTCGCAGTTGTGAGATTTAATGTCATACTGTTAAAAAACAAAAAACAAAAACAGTGTCACAATTCCAAAAGTCATTAATATGAGATTTAATATCACACTGTAAGATATAAAGTCATAATTGAGAAGTTGCAATTGCACAATTTAATGTCATACTCTTAGAAAAAACAGTCACAATTTCAACTGTGAGTTATAGTGTTGCAATTTTTTTTAAAAAGCCACAATTGTGAGATTTAATGTCATACTGTTAGAAAAGTCACAATTCCAATAAATGTGCACATATGAGATTTAACATCACACTTTTAGATATAAAGTCACAATTCTGAAAAAGTCGCAGTGGCAAGATTTAATGTCACACTGTGAGTTATAAAGTTTCAATTATGAAAAAAAAAATATGTGAGATTTAAACTCACACTGAGTTATAAAGTCCCAATGATGGAAAAACACAGCTGCAATAGTTACATAGTCAACATAGTCACAATATAACTTAACAAAGAAAACAAAAACACACTATTGGGAAAAACCTGCAAGTAACACAAAAACATTTTAAAATGATTTAAAACATAGCTTAAAAAAAATGCTGAAAATTTAAAGTAGAATTTTTAGCATATAAGCTGCACTACACAGCATGATGTAGTTTAACATTTTATATGGTTAAATGGGGTGAGTGTGTAAGACGAGGGGACACTATAACAGCATTGTATACTGCGCTCGTAAACAAAAGCACGTGACAGGGCGACAGTGATTGGAGGACTTTGGGTAATTGGAAATTTAATGTCACATTGTGAGAGAGAAAGTCGAAAGCTGAAATTCTTTAATCTTTAAGTGACATTTGACCTGTGTCATGGCCTTTTGATATACTGTATATTTGCAGCATTAAAGGCTAATCTAAACCTCTGCTTAGTATCCAAGTTCTATATTTGGCCTGCGTGTGCATTTTTGTGTTCACAAAATCCCCACAGATCTGTTGTGGGAAACTATATTCACTTCTACGCAAATACCATGAAATCATTATCAAAATATGTGTGGAAAACCAAGGATTCAGTATCACTCTGTGTGTGTGTCTGTGTGTGAGAGTCTGTGTGTGCATATTTTTCTTGTTAATAGAAAGGTTGTAGCCAATCTGCTTAGTGTAACAGTAATTGAATTCGATTCTAATGGCAAGTGGCATGTGTGCAATGAAACATGACACCAAGAGTGAGAGAGAAAAAGAAGGTCTTTAAAACCAGGAATGGTCTGGCTATAACTGAAACTGTAAGGGATAGTTCACCCAAAAATGAAAATTCGGTCATCATTTACTCATCCTCATATCATTCCAAACCTGTATGAAAGATGTTGTTTTGAAGAATGTTTCAATGTTTCAACTGTTTTTTGTCCTTACAATGAAAGTAAGTGGGGTCCACACATTGACTTTAATTATCTTCATCTTTCATGTATGTGTATGTGTATATGTGTGTATGTGTGTGTGTGTGTGTATATATATATATATATATATATATATATATATAAAATACTGTTATTCACCAAAGTTTATAATCTTACAAAATATTTCTATTTCATAAAAATTTATCTTTTGAATTTTCTATTCATCAAAAATTAAAAAAGTATCACGTTTTCCACAAAACTATTAAGCTGCACAATTGTTTTAACATTGTTAATAGTAAGAAATGTTTCTTGAGCACCAAATCAGCATATTAGAATGATTTCTGAGGGATATGACATTATTTCCATGATGTTTAATGATCAAAAATAATAGTAAAACTTGCTTAGCAAACACTACTAATGGCTGAAAAAGCTTTTTATGGTGATTGTGTGTGTGTGTGTGATGGAAAGTGCAATAGAGTAGAGTGTTCCTTTACGACAGGCCTTGTACTTGGCACCAATCTATTGATCTTTTGGCACCATTAGTGTAAATGACCAATCAGATGCAGGCTTTCTAAACCAAAAACCTGTCACGGTCTGATGATGTCATAAAACTCTTAACCGATCCTTATCAGGGGTTTACTTGAGCCAGTGCACTCTCTCTTTGTGCGCGGGTGTGTGTGAGACAGAGATAGATACTGTCATCGCTGATATACAGCATTAGTGCAGATACAAAGAATAAGTCACAGCAAACTCCTCCCAGGAACAAGATGATTAAAACATCTTATCCCTGTTTCTCAACAATCAAGGAAATAGGCAGATATGAGGAGAGAGAGAGTGTGTGAGTCTTTTACACCGTCCTGGATCATTGTGATTTCATATTTGTGTGCATGTCAAGCAGATCCTCGCAATCTCTTCAGTCTTATCGGCATATTTCGCCTGTTTATCGCCGTGTTTATTCCAACTCAAAACCCTCGCTGATAATACACTTCCCTGATGCAAATATCTTCCTAGTTTTTCTCAGACTTTGAACAGGCAATTCTGTTTAAAACAAAAGACAGAGATAAATAGTCCTTTGTTTCAAATATTTACGCCTATTGCTGTTTACGTCTATGTATACGTTTATTTATATATCTTTGTACATTTCACCTTCCACATAGACGTAACAAACAACTTGTTTGCATGTATGTGTACATATATATATGCAGAATTCCAGTATGTAACGCAAAGTAGTATGTTTATTGTTTATGGCTAAGTGTTTTTTCAAACAACCTAGTTTTTTTTCCGAAATTCAATTGAGAGTTAACAATGTTTTGTCACTGTTTTTGCGTGCAAAATATGGACGTTTAACGGTGTGTTTTTGCTTACATTTTGCATACATTCGTAGCGGTATGTTTATCGTTTATGGACATGTTTATTTTAACGTGAAACCACTGATGATGATACACTTCACCGACTTGAATAACCTATTTTTATTTATTTTTATTTTTATTTTTTCAAGAATCAAACGGACATTTATTCGAAAGACAATATGGCGCATGCACAGTTTAACAATGTTTTGTCATTGTTTTACACGCAAACTAGAGATGTATTTATCTGCGTTTTTGGCAACACTTTATTTTAAGGACTCACGATTCACTAGTTTCTTGTTAGCATGCATATCACTAGCATATTGGCTGTTTATTAGTACTTACACTGAACAAAAATATAAAAGCAACACTTTTGTTTTTGCCCCCATTTTTCATGAGCTGAACTCAAAGATCTAAGACTTTTTCTATGTACACAAAAGGCCTATTTCTCTCAAATATTGTTCACAAATCTGTCTAAATCTGTGTTAGTGAGCACTTCTTTGCCGAGATAATCCATCCACCTCACAGGTGTGGCATATCAAGATGCTGATTAGACAGCATGATTATTGCACAAGTGTACCTTAGGCTGGCTACAATAAAATTTCACTCTAAAATGTGCAGAAAAAGTCTTCAACTCATGAAAAATGGGGGCAAAAACAAAAGTGTTGCGTTTTTGTTCAGTGTATAAAGCACATATTCTACATGACCATATTCTACATCTCTAATCCTACCCAATACCTAAACTTAACACCTACCTTATTAACTATTAATAAGCAGCAAATTAAGAGTTTATTCAGGGAAAACTCTTAGTTAATAGTGAATATGTGTTTCCTAATCTAAAGTGTTACTGCAGCGGGTTTTTTTTCTCTTTTTTTTCCTTTTTTTTTTTTTTTTTTTTGGTATACATTTCGTAACAGTATCTTCATTTTTTTTATGTTTGTGTATTTCATTGTAACACTGTTGGTGATAATACACTTCACCGATGCAAATAACCTCCTAGTTTTTTTGTTTAGTTTTTTTTCCAGAATTCAGTTGACATTTAAAATTTTATTCTAAAAGAAAGGACAAGAATAGTTAATACATAGTTTAACAATGTTTTGTGTTTTTTGTATACATTGTACATACTGTACATACTTGTAGACAATGAAATGCATTAATATTTAAAATGAATCTTCTTTTTGCCTAATGCACATGCATTGTTGTGGTGTTTGTTTGTTTGTTTGTTTGCATGCATTTTTGATTGGAAGATACGTAAAACATATTGCAGAATATATTGTAGAATATATATATATAACATACTTTTAATACAAATCGTCCTAGTTTTTTTTATTTATTTATTTATATATTTTTTTAGAAATATCCATTCCATTCCAAACACAAAGAAATGTGTGTGCAGTTCAATGTGAGTTTAATTGTTGGTCTGCACCTGTGTGTATCTCTGTGTGTATATATATTTGCATGTGGCCAGTTTGATTCATAGACCTTTTCCAGAATTCAGTTTCTTTTTTCTTTTTTCTTTTATTTTATATTATTTTATTTAATTTTTTTTTTTATTTTTTACTGGAAGACTGGAAAACCTAGAGAGGGAGAATGGGATCAGGACATGAACCAGGCCCAGTTTGAACATGGGAACCTATGTCAAGAGTACATGTGCTACCCGCTGCGCCATAGCTCTAACACCCATGTATATTTCAGCATAAACCCCCTTTTTTCCAGACTTCAGTTGACAATTCAGTTGAAAACAAAAAAACAAAATGCTGCATACACAGTTTAACGATGTTTTGTCGCTATCTACGCCCAAAATCAAGACGTGTTTATTTAGAAGTGCATTTGCGTACATTTCACGTTTCGAATAGACGCAACGAAGTGCTTTAGACTTAAAACGCACCTTTTGTTTGCCCGATGCATGGCCACGTGAAATCTGCAGGGTGTCGTTGTTTGTGTGTTTACGTGCGCGTGTATATGATATGTTTACCAAATACCTGTTTATAATGCAGAGGAGCGGCAGCGTGTTGGCTGGTCTCAGCGGTAAATGGCGGGTATTATTCGTCAGTCTGGCAGTGTCTGGAGGCTGCTTCGCGCAGATACAAGGAGGCAACTGATAAGAAGAGCATCAGAAGGCTAGTTAATTGCCTCCAGTCTGCGGGAGCAGGGGGAATATTTAAAATCTATCGGATTAAAGGCAGATTAAACAGAACCCAGGCACAGGACCCAATGGCGCTGAAAGATTGCAATCAGCAAGGGTAATGGTGGAAGAGAAGGAGAGAGAGCGAAAAAAGAATGGGGCAGAAAGAGAGAGAGAGGCAGATAGGAAATTCAGATCCGCGGCTAATGCCCAGGGTTCCATCTTGTAAGCACGATTCATCTATGTGTAAATCATTTTCTCTCTCTCTCTCTCCCTCTTGCGTTTTTTTCTTTTTTTTTTTCTCAGGCCTGCATTGCTATGGCAGGCGCTCGTTCGCTCGTGCTTGGCTTATCGGTCGATCGGTGAATTAAAACTGCTCTTGCCCCTCAGAGGATTAGGAAGGTTGATTGAAGCCTGTATGAAAACTAGCTAATAAGTGGGAAATGTCAGAGGGGGCACTCTATCGAAACTGTGTACTTTTCATAATAACGCTTACGAGAATGGGTTGCGGATTGGGCTACCGTACGTGCAGGGAGGGGCGGCTGACACGTCGGGCCTGAAGGATGGAAGGACGGAGGTGTAGTGATGGATAGAACGGACAGTGCCGGTGTTGTGCCCATTTTCGACCCCCTGCCAAATTATTACCCTTCTCGTTGAAATCGCTATATGATTGCCTAATCCTAACCCCACCCCTAATCCTAACCCCTCCCCCACACCTAACCCTAAACCTACCAATACTAGGGGGGTAATAATCTGGCAGGGGTCAGAATTGGGCACAACACCGGCGTAAGGATGAGGGGGAAGAGAGGAGGGCAGCATTTTTGTGTCACGTTGTTGGCGTAAAATCGCAAACAATAGCGAGGACAACAGGGTGGAGGTTTTATCCTTTGTTTACATACTTTCTTCATCCTGGAGCAAGAGATGTAGAAATTGCAAAAAACTGAAGAGATAAAATTGTTAATTTTGAAATCAGATGACCTGAGTGGAGATCTCAGATAAGTAAGCGCAAAATTTGGAGGGATTTTTGAAGCACCTAGGAATGTATTAACATCCATGTAAACAATTAGCGGTGTTTAAGTCAGGTGTAACTATTAGTTAATCTTGGTCTTGATACAAAGGGTTTGGGGTGAGAACAGTGGTATATAAAATTCTGAAATTTTATACCCCCCTCCCCCCAAAAAAAGAGGAATTTTAGGAAATAAACTTTCTTAAACCATTGTGTATATATACAGTTTATATATTAATATATCACAGGAAAAATCATTTTCTACTAATTTCCACCACATCACAAGGAATGTATTTTGTTTAATAGCATTCTATGATATTTTTAATTTTATTTTTATTTATAATTTTATATAATTTTATTTTTGTTTTTCAGTAAATTGTCCTTGATTGAAACTTGATTGAAAATGTAAAATTGATTTAAAAATATTCTGTTCATTGATTTTTTTTTTTTTTGTTTTATTTATTTAAAAACTAATTTGTCAATGTTTTTCACTGATGATGTTTTGTTGGTGTGGTGTACATGACAGCTCTATCTATCTATCTATCTATCTATCTATCTATCTATCTATCTATCTATCTATCTATCTATCTATCTATCTATCTATCTATCTATCTATCTATCTATCTATCTATCTATCTATCTGTTTTTAATGATTTGATAATGTTGACCTTAGCTTATACATTATCATAGTAAAAAAAAAAAAAAAAATTATGTATAATCATATTTTTGTCAAGTGACCCCTTGTAAAAAGTTAATATATTTAAAATACATTTATTGCATACTAAGTACATTTCAAATCTATTAACATATTTACTGACATACTGATAAATATATATATATATATATATATATATATATATATATATATATATATATATATATAAATATATATATATATATATATATATATATATATATATATACATACATAAATGAAACTTTATTTGGAGTACTACTTGTGCACAATGCACATTTCTTAATATTAAGCCTAAAATGTATTTTAATGTCACTATTGATGAGGACTGTATGATCTTTTAATAAAATCAGTCTTTAAATGCAAGATATTTAAAGTGTACCTGAAGTATACTTGCAATGGTTCCACTTTAGCACAATCAAATACACTTCAGTATATCTTTAGTTGGACTTTGGCACTACTTCAGCACAATTAAAATGCATTAAGCACAAAATTAGTTGTTCCAATTCAACAGACTTTAAGTATACCAGTTTAGTATAGTAAAAGTACAACTGCAAGGTATTTTTATTAAGCACATACATATGTAAGTGTATTTTAGTGTACTTAACATGAAGTAAGTGTATTTCAAATATATTTTAGTATTTATTTTTCACTAGGGGTGGCTAAAACAATAAAATACATAAGTCATTTTAAGAGTAGCAAAAGCAGATGGTGTTTTTTTTTTAATTCTTCATAAAACAAAAATAAAAAGGTTGGAATCTGTTTTTACTGAAGTTTTACTAAAAATTAACACCTGGTACAAAAAAACAACAACAAAAAAACAAAAACAAAACAAACAAACAACCAAAAAAAAAAAAAAAAAAAAAAAAAGAACAAACACCCAAAATGGCTTATCCTACACAGTGGTCAATCTATCCTGAGATTCAGAAATTCAGGATGTAAACAGAGAACTCAGCTTGAGTTGGCTTCATTCAGTGGTTCACTTGTTATAAAATTTAAGTCCACTTAATGTGACCTTCCAGTTGAGTTCTCACGCTTGATAGCTCATACAGTAACAGGCATTTAACTCAGCTCCCCATAGAACATTTTACAGCACTTACACACTTCATCTGGCATAAAATCTTTCCTTTTGCTGGCTCTGTTTTTTTAACTGACAGATTAGCTTCATAAATTATGCAGTATAAGGCAGCGGGCGACCCTGCAAAGTGATAGAATCATTTAAGTGTTAACCGGCTTGCGGGGAGGGGAGGATAATAATCATAAATATGAAACAGATGTCTGCTGACATTTGGGAAAAGAGAGAGTCAAATCCCTGAGCGGCAGGGCAAGCTTTTATCATCCACCTACTGCCTCTCTGTCCATCTCTCCCTCTCTTTATCCCTCACGTTTTCTTATATGGAAAACCCAATGCTCTTCTGTTTCCCTCCCAGTCCTTTCATCTAAATATTCATGTTTTGATTAAAGATGAACTGATATTACTTCTTGGCACCCGTATCAGTTTGATGCCACCTGTGCGAACACATACTCAATTTAATTTCTCAGGCTATCAGTACAAATAATTAACGATGACATTACCAGTGATCAAAGATTTACCAATTGTTGTTACAATCACAAAGATGACATCTTTGATTCGACTAGATGTGCCTATCAAATTGCTACATGAACTAGAGGATTCACTTTTAACCAAAACTCTTACATATCAAGGTCCACATTAGAAAAAAAACTCACATTATGAGATACAAAGTTGCATTTATGAGATATAAAATTGCAGTTAGATTAGATATCTGACTTGTGTAACTTGTCCTTCCAGGGTGTCCCCTTTGTCCTTGCCTGTGAATTTCTATGCTTGTGCATGCTGGCTAATGCTGGTCTATCTGGTAAAACTAGTCCACCAGTATGACCTTCTAAGGTAGTTTTGCTGGTTAAAGGGATAGTTCACCCAACAAAAAAATTCTCATATGAAAATTGCAACCTGGTCTCATGACGAAAACGTACATTTGGGAAATTTTTCGCGAGACGCGAAATACGTACCACCGTGTACGTTTCGTGACATGTTCGATGTGAAATGTCCACTGGGTAGCACTAAAAGAGTATTTTTTTTTGTTTGTTTGTTTTTTTCCCTAGAACAGATGAACATACAAATGGTACGCTTTATGTGACGTTGGTTTTGTATGTCACGGCAGTTCTGACTTGAAATGTCCATTGAGTGGCGCTATAACTCTAATGCTCTGTGACGTTTTAAAATAACGTACCATCTGCACTACACCTAAACTTACCCGATAGTATGAACAAATGTGACGTAAAAACGCAATCGCAAGCATGCCGTTTTAGCTTGTTTTTCGATCTCTCATCTTTCAGCTCATTCATTGTGAGTCATGTTTTTGATGGGATTTGTACCCAAGAATTTTGCATATTAAGTCCAGTTCCGTGCTGGCTGAGCTACTGAGCAAGATTATTACTTCTGGAAAGTGAAACATATGGAGCTGCATCATAACTGTGTATGAAAATGATTACAAGTGATTGATGTTTTAACACCTCTAGTGAACATTTCTGTTGGAAACTGCAGTGATATGTACGTATTTGTACGCATTTCGCGTCTTGCAAAAAGTTCCCAGAGGTACATTTTCCTCATGAGGTAGGAAAATTGTCATGATTTCCTCTCACTCAAGTGGTTCCAAACCTGTATTTCCCATAATTAATTAATTAATTAATTGGAAATCAGTGGCTGCTGTCAACTATTTGGCTATCAACATTCTTCATAATATCTTCTTTTGTGTTCAATAAAAGGAATGAAAAGGTTTGTAATGAGAAATGATGACAGAATTTTCTTTCTTCCTTTAACTATCCCTTTAAGTTAATTATGCAGCCTTTTGAGGGTAAATCAGCACACCAGTATCCCATTAAAAAAACAACAAAAAACAAAAAGTTTATATATATGGGGTTCTGTCATAAATAGAGGGGTCATTGTCAACTGGTAGATTGCAAAATAAAAAATTGTTGCAAGTCTGGTGTGACTGGATTGTGTACAACCCTGCTGAAATATAAAACAATAGAAACCATCACAGAATTTGTAATGGTTTTAATGGTTATAAAGGGAATTGTAATGGTTTTAATGGAAACTGTAATGGACTCTGTTGGTCTCTATTGGTAATTGGTCACCTTCTGTTGGTGGCTTGTTAAAACCACTGAATCCTAATGGAATATGTCCCAAAACACACTATAGGTAACCATTTTTTTAAAAATTGGTTTTAATGGTTAAAAGTTGATGGTTTGTAATGGTATATGTAATGGAAACCATTAGAATTTCTGTGATTCTGTGGTTTCTATAGTTTTTTCAGCAAGGGAAAAGTTTTTTTTTCTAAATCTTATTAGGCCATCATGCCATGATCATGTGGTAGATATACAGTGAGAAATTTATTCCTGTACACACGTCAGCATAGGAAGTTCTAGTGAGAGACTAATGAAGTCATAATGTCGGATTGCCGACACATTGCAACTCTGAGGAGGATATGTAAATTTAACTGGGGGAATTGGTGTTACGGGCAGTCGTATCGGTGCAAAGCTCTCTGAAACATGCGAAAAGACGTGTAAAACTCAGTTGAAGGCATGAGACAAATGTAATGCGTTTTGGCTAAATGCATGAATCACTCTGCCAACAGGCCCTTTATACTGGTGGCTATAGTGCTGCTTTTTAACCCAGAGCTCAGCTGTTTCCTCAGGCGTGTGTGTATGTGTGTTAGTAGTATGCCTGCATTAAGAGCAGATGATTAAGTGCTGTCTGCACGCTGGATCAGTGCTGAGCGATTGAAGTGCGATTGTTGATGTCTGGCACTAGCCCGCGGGATGCTAGCACGACGCCTTTTCAGCAGCAACGCCCGCCAGTCGAGACAAACAATACCGTGTCTTACTCATCCTGCTAAACCTCTCGCTGTGTATACACACACTTACACACTCCAATACTCTCATAGACACACATCCTGTCAGCGTCTTCACCATATTGTTGTTTTGTGATTATTGCATTGTGCTGTAATACAGGCTAAGTATTATGCAATGGCGTATTACTCTATTTAGAATTGCTGCGTATCTGTGTGTGGTGTAAAGCTTATAACGTGGTGCAATACATGCTGTTATGTATAACATATTACTTATTAGCAGTGAAATTGCTTCCATTTGGATGAATGTGATTTAGCCATTAGCGTTAGCATGTTTGTGTTTGATTTTTGTAAGGAGCTGTCAAGCATTAGATTGGCCTTTCACTCAACTTCAGTGCGTCTGGTCTTATCTGTAACAGCCGTGTGACCTTTCACCTTTGACTGAACCCTACCTGGTCACCTACTGCACATGAACATCAATCAATTTCACCCTTCCCCATCCTGCTATCATCTCACTCCCGTTTCTGGACATCACTTTCTATTTCATTTACATTTTATGTTTCCCACTGAATGTGTAACTTGACAATGCCATACTGCTTATACTATTTTGAAGAAAAATGTGGCTCTACTTAGATACATACAATTCACTATTGTTTCCAGCTGAAATTATCTCTAGTGGCTGTGAAACACCAACAACTTTCATTTTCACACAGAGGTTCCAAAATTTTTTTTTTTTTTTTTTGCCATAGAAGAACCATTTTGGGTTGGTCAAAGAACCTTTCAGACATTTTTTATTAGTGTGAAAAACATTTTAATAATATAAAGAAATTTTTCTACAATAAAGGACCCTTTTGCGCAATTGAAATTTTGCTATTGTGCATGATTTGTAAACTAATAAATTTTATTTATACATTTACTGTACATGTGTTTGCATCTCATAACCTGGCTTTTGACACATTGTAAACTTGCTCATTAGCTCACCTGGTACAACATTGCACTTGTAATATGGAGCACTTCAGTACAAGTCACATAAAACATGAGTCAATTTTTGTCACATTTGCTTTTGCTAACACTATTGGTTAAGTTTAGGGTAGGATTTAATGTAGATGGTATACTAGTTTTAAACACAATAGAGCATTAATCTTTTAGTACCACTCACCGGACAATTTACTTTTCTGAACTTCCATGATATGTACAATAACCAACGTAATAAAATATCACCACATTCATTTTTATCTGTTTTGGAGAAAATGTAATACACTTTTAGTGCCGTTCACTGGACATTTCACTTTGAAATTTGTGAAATGTGCAAGAAGCAATGCAATATTAAAGGGAAAGGGAAGTGGTGTGTGGCCAAGTATGGTGACCCATACTCAGAATTTGTCCTCTGCATTTAACCCATCCAAGTGCATGCACACAGTAGTGAACATACACCTGGAGCAGTGGGCAGCCAATGCTGCGGCGCCCGGGGAGCAGTTGGGGGTTCGGTGCCTTGCTCAAGGGTCTCACCTCAGTCATGGTATTGAGGGTGGAGAGAGTGCTGGTTATTCACTCCCCCCACCTACAATCCCTGCCGGACCTGAGCCTCGAACCCACAACCTTCGGGTTACAAGTCCAACTCTCTATCCATTAGGCCACAACTGCCCTTAGGTAACACTTTAGGTTAGGGACCAATTCTCACTATTAACTAGTTGCCTATTAGCATGCCTATTAATAACATTTTGGCTGTTTATTAGTTACGTATTCTGCATGAACATATTCTACATTCTTAATCCTACCCAATACCTAAACTTAACTACCTTACTAACTATTAATAAGCAGCAATATAGTAGTTTATTGAGACAAAAGTCATAGTTAATGGCTTGTTAATAGCAAGAACTGGACCTTAAAATAAAGTGTGACCTAATATTGTTTTGCAGAAATGTTGCGACATGCATGTTTTTTTTTGTTTGTTTTTTTCCCCCCCAATATCAATCTTATTTGCAGTATGTGTCCCAGAATGCAATGCTTTCAACTTGACCTTTCATTTTCAGTATGATGAATGATCTGTATTGAACAGGGTTTTTATTTGACTGGACATCTGAAAGTTTATATATTTTACACCAATTTCTATAATAGCACATTTATAAATGCTTTATAAATGTATAATTGCTGTTAATTTATGACATATCAAGATTTCACTCGCTGAATTACACATACAATTTAGTGAGGTCATGTGACAACAATATTGCATAATAAAGGTTAAAGCATGTTGTGTAGTATTCCATTGTGAACAAAGCTAAAATCTCCAATGATTTCCAATATTTATATATTAAATGCAGTTTTCAGTATCCCTCCCACTGATGTCTATGTACTTGCCTCACAAAGGTGGCTGTGTTATACACTAAGAATAATGGGAAAGGCATGGTTTGGGTGTGTGTGCGCACGCATGCGCACAACTGTTGTCATGTTGATTCAGCTAATGTGTTGTGCGATGGTTGCATTGATATAAATGTATTTGTATGAACAACTGCTCAGATTTAACTCAAATATAAACCTTCACACCTCAGGTGCATTAAATGTTAACACCGTGAAATGCTGATAATGGTACACAAGCACAAACCTGCGTGATGGTCTTGTAAATCACTCATACACTCAGAGCTTTCCAAGTTTTATCTCTGGTCCATGACTTTCAAGCTGTTTCTCCAACTATACACACACACACACACACAGAGAGAGAGAGAGACTATATTTGGAATGGAATACTTGTGATTTATTTAATGTATACTACTTATAGTAGTATATGAACTATGCAAAAGTTCAACTGTTCAAATGGTAGCATGCTATGTTATTGTTATTTAATGTAACGGTGTCTGTTTTGCAGTTAAAATGACTATTTTGCATTTTTAATCCAATTTTGGCCATCCAATCAAATAGTCTAGAAAGAGACAAATTGCACCTTCTGGTTCAGTTTGACGTGTTGCATTGTGGGATATAGTACTCATCAGCATGTATTCTGGTTGTTTACTGCACATTGGTAAGTGTAGAATTTAATTATTATTACCACAAAAATTACTTGTAAATTGTAGGACATATTTCTAAAAAAACATAAATCAACCATACTGCCATACTGATTTTCGCTAAATTGGATTTTTCTGGACTTATTAAAAGTGCAATCCATCAAATCAGATATCTGATCTAACCTGTTCAAGAACAATTAAATGTCTAAACAACCACTTACCCTAAGAGCGTGTGTAAATATGCATATAAACATTTTTCTATAAACACTGGATTTGCATCTCTCTGAAGTAAATTGCGGAAATACATCAATCAGTCTTTTTTATGACAGTGGCATCTGATAACAAGCCTTTCTCTTTATAATGTTTACCAAGATGCACACATACTGTGTGCTTACGGAATTGGGGAGATTCCTGCCTCGATCTGCTTAATTGTGTCCATAAATCTTATTGTAGAACGTCACCTGATGGAAAAGAGGTTTAGAGAGCAAGGTGTGCAAGTAACGTTTCCTAGAGGGCTCCGCAGCTGAAATGAACGGGCTTCTTGACATGTTTGAACTTAGAATTGAGGCAGGGATAAGCCGAAAAAAAATAAAAAATACACAGACATATATAGATTAGGGCTGTCCATTTATTACAATTTTTAATCAAATTAATTACGTGACGTGTTAATTAATCAATTACATATATCAATATTTGCTGGGAAATTCCCCTAATAAAGATAATTAAAAGACATTACATTATTGCGGCAGATGAAAACCTGGAATGTAGACAACATGGAATGAAAACATGGAATACATGCAAATAGTGGTTTTGGAAAGAAATGAAAATTTCACCACAGTGACATTTCCAACATGTATTGTGTTTCATAGTATCCTGTGATGCAAATGACTGTAGTGAAAAATACATTTTGGACATTTTTCAAATAAAATGGCCAACTTCTTTGGCTTGCTAAGGCTAATTTCCTAGCTAACATTTTAATTAAATAATATTTTCCCACTTTTTGCATAATTTAACAAAATATATTGATTGCTCTCTATTTTCTTTACAAACAAACAAATAAATAAATAATTTTATTAGAGCCAAATTTGTGGAATTGATTCCCGTGAGATGTTCAGTTTTTTTTAATTATTGTTTTTTTTTTAAATAAATGGTTTGTTTAATTCACTCTTTGTTTAGAATTTATAATCATTTTAAACGTGATAATTTATATCTTTTTAGAATCGATCATATTTAAAGATTGAAAGTCTAGATGTGGGACAAGGGAACAATAACATTTTTGCATAGGCATATGAAGTAGCAAAAGTAAATGATAAAATTGTGATTAAATGAATGAATGAACGAATGAATTAATTTTAAAAAGTGTAATAAATAATTTTTAATGTGACTTTCAGCCATACAATATAAAACCACCCAAACTGCCATTTTTGTACATTACGTAGATCATCTTTGTCTGAGCTTTTTCAATGTCTTGCACCATGAATGCTGCATTTAAAATAAAAATAAAAAAAGAGATCTTTGTGTTCCATTCCTTTTTATTGCGTTCTATGCAGCTGGAGGCAGGAACGCACCACCTGTGAATGTTTAATTCCTCATTACTTCATACTAGTATTGCCTCAATGCAGGAAAATCCCTCGTTAAGGAATGGTATGATTAATTGCGTAAATGTTTTTATGCAATATCTTTTTTTAAAAAAAAATATAATTAACTAAATGAATGCATTACATTGACAGGTCTAATACAGATGCAGAGTTATAGCCAAAGATACTACAGGTAAAACCTCATGAATACAAGAAGCAAACATACACACAGTTAACCTCACAAACAAACGTTAACAAAGACCATAATCCGGTTAAAACTGACAGATATAATTTATTTTCCACCGCCGGCTAATAGTTTATGCCACACTATCTCATGCGGTACGTCAAAATTCTTTCAGTTTGGAATTGTTTGAACAACAGCGGCGTGGTTATCCCTTTTTTCTGAGCGGATGACTGCGCGGTGACAGTGAATGATGTATTTTTTCTCCTTTCTGCAGGATTTCTTTTAAACAAACATGTGAAGGCCTTTGTGTCAGCCTGTCTGTATTTTGGCGTTTCAAAACCTCGTCTTCTGAGCCGCCCGTGTTAATAATCACCTTGACTTCCATCAGGCTTTAACATGAAACAATACATCCGCGCTGCCTTGAACCTCACTTCAATGAGCTTAAAGCCATACGGCCTCCCCAGCACCCAAACACGCACTTTTATGCAAATATTGTGTCTTTGTACTCGTGAATATGAAAGGTGTTATTAAATCTTATTTTGCATTATTCTGGTTTGAGGCATAAATCTATCAAAGAAGCTCCAAATTCAATAAGTTATGTATATTTTTTTGTTGTTTTTATTTATTTGAACATTTTTTAATTAAGCGCCGTCGTCAGTAGATGATGTGTCGCGTAAATTGTGGGCTACCGACGGAGAGACAGAGAGGAAATGACAGAGAGAGGCTTGTGAAGTGTGTAAATAGACTGAGTGTGTGCTATTTTAATGTAAAGTGAATTGTGGGTAAAGCTGCTAAAACTGAAGGCAATTTAAGCCGCTGGTAAAATGTTATTTTAAGCCCCACAGGTCAGGTGGGCCAATCCCACTGACCCCTGTCAACACCGTCATAATTTAGTGCTCTTTCTGTGTATGTGCGTTTGCCTCTGTAGGCTCAGTATTTCATATATTGCTCAGTAAAAAATGAAAGAAATATGAATAACTGATCATGTAACGTACTTCGAGTCAAGGGGAGGAGTTGCATCTCATAACCAGGCTTTTTGGACACATAAACAGAAATTAATCATCTACATCACAAGCTACTTACAAAAAGTAGTTCTTTGCGACTACTACATTGCAGCTCTTTTGAAATTTTAACTGTGACTATGTATTTCACAATTGTGATTTTATTTCTCATAGCTGTGACAATTATATATTAACATATATATGAACTCTTTCCCTGCTATTTACGGAATTTTCCTTCACTGAGACAGCGTTTCCCCACCATTGACGGAATTTTCTGGCTTTCTGTGTTTTCACTGGTGTATGATAAGAGGCACTAATACACATCTTCTGAAAGAGCATTGAACGTCTGGATCAAATCACGTCCAAGAAGAAGCAGAAACAAGCAATCGTATGTATAAGCAGGTAAATATATAAAATAACGGGATCATCAAACATGAATCATTATATAAATCAAAATTGCCTGATGTTACCAAATGAAATGTTGATCCAGGAAGTGGTATAGGACCATGAAAGCTCTGGATGGGAAGAAAAAAAAAAAAAAAGCTCTTGGCAAAAACACGATTTTTATGGCTTTTTGTTCAAAATGTTGCTTTTTTAAATGAAATTTTCCCATATTCAAGTGTTGATAAAAACAGAATGCGTGAAGTTAGAATAAAATAGATTTTTTTTTTTTTTTTCATATAACAAAATATTCAGGGGGCCATGAAGTTTTTGTGAAAATTATAAAATAATTCTGGTGGTGGCTGGCAATAAAAAAAAAACAAAAAAAACAATGGTTGGGAAAGAGTTAATTAAATATTAACAATTATATAAAACTATATTTCTCGCCTTCTCACAATTTTGACATTTATTTCTAACAATTGTGACTATATTTCTCAGCCGCAACTTTATTTCTTGTAATTTCCCAACATTATATCTAATAATTGTCACTAAATTTTAACAATTTTCATACAACTGCAACAATTTCTCTTACTTTTTAAATTATATATCATACTTGTGTCATCTGTATATCATAATTGTGACTGTGTATCACAATTTTCCCATTAATGTCTAACAATTGCAACTTTATATTTCACAATTCTAAGTTCATTTCTCATAATTGTGATTATCTCACAATTGCGACTATCTCACAGTTACATTTATTTCTTGTAATTATATTTGGCGCCATAAAGAGTTAACATGAACGGACCACTGGAAACACTGGATGATGACTTATTAGTAATAAATCAACTGGTATAATGAAACGAATTGTTCAAATGAACTAATTTGCTAAAATCAATTGGAATTTCCCAATTGTATTCATTAATACAAACATGTATGTCTATGAATGTCTTTGATTAGTCCCACCCTTTCAATGTCTCGCAAACTCTTAAAGTTACATTTATCACACTAGACACTTAATAAATTTAGGTTGCACCATCTCCTATTGTTGAACCCTTTAGCCCATGAATGAACTCAGCAAGCCAAGAATATTTAAGCACAATATGGTCTTTCTGTCAGTCAGTCAGTCAGTCAGTGTTTTCAGGTTAGTTAAGTGAGTCTGTAGTGTGTAAGAGGGAACCTTGTCAATCAGAGCTTAGTCTAAAAGTGATGGAATCTTCTGACGCAATCTCTGACAGCAGCCGCATGAGAAAAGGTCTGACGCTTTCAATTAAAATGTCCATCAGGGATTACACACACACTTACATATATACACAAACACGCACACACTTATGTTCTGTTCTCTAAGTGTGGCCTTGGCACTTACAAAGAGCTTACAAATCCTGCTTTTGCCTGCAGGCACCCCGGCTCAATGCTACACAAGTACTCTATTCTTCCTCTCTCGCTGTCTGTGTCTCTCATTCTGTACATACACATATTTGCATGTTACACTTTCAGGTACAATTTGTTTTAATCTATTTATATGTAACTGTGCTACGTTTAAGCCTGTCATATTTTTCGAAATTGCAACCAGGAACTGGAATCGGATACTATTTAATGATTCTGATTCCTTAAGGATTCTATTAATGACCCTTTTAAGAAAGTAACACCCAAATCAAATAGTTTCAAGTGTACACTAGAGTAACAGCAAGTAGTTAATTAGTAATAACAGTAGTTCTCACTTTCGTCATGCCAAAAGTCATGAATTGTTCTTAGAAGCATCACTCCAAATGATTCAGTTGGTGAGTGATTCATTAGACTGATTCATACTTACATCTTCCTCATGTCCAAATATGCCTAATTTCCTACTATGCATTCTCAGAAAAAAAGGTACAAAAGCTGTCACTGGGGTGGTACCTTTTCAAAAGGTACACTTTTGAACATTATTTACCCCTAAACGGTACATTTTAGTACCTCCAATGTACATATTAGTACCTACCTATATATACACATATTTGAAATGTGCTAAGTATGCTACAAATACATTTACATATTTATGTGCTTAATAAAAATACCCTGCAGTTGTACTTTTGGTATACTAAACTGGTATACTTAAAGTCTGCTAAATTGGAACAACTAATTTTGTGCTTAATTCACTTTAATTATGTAGAAGTAGCGCTAAAGATATACTGAAGTACAGTCCTTATTAACAGTGATATTAAAACACATTTTAGGCGTAATATTAAGAAGCGTGCATTGTGCAATAACGAAAAACTCCCAATAAAGTTTAATTATAATAAGTCTTAAGTGATATGTTAATAAATGTTAATGGATTTTAAGTACTTGAAATAAATGCATTTTAAATAAATTATGCCATAGCTTTTTTTTGTTTTTAACCAGGGCAAATGGGTACTGCCCCAGTGACAGCTTTTAGCTTTTGTACCTTTTTTTTCTGAGACTGTATAGTATGCAAAAACGGTACGTAAAATGAGAAGTATGTTCGACTATGATACACTGAATACTTTCCTGTTACATGAGGACATGAGATTTGTCATATTCATAAATGGCATGCAACCAGTGTGGCTGACATCGTAGGTCACATGACAACGGCAATATGGTTGATGTACTATGTCTGTATGTAATACAACTGCATTCATACTACACAGTTTGTGTTAAGACTTTTTTGTGACCAACTCTTTATAAAAGAATTGGGCTACATTAGTGGTGCTTTTTGATGTTGCTTCTTTTTCCATTGTACTTCAGATTCAGCAGCGGTGCAACATTGCATGAACTGTGTTTCAGGAAACACCAAGACGGTCGTTGTGTTCCACTTGCATATGTGCAAGTATGCAAATGTTTAAAAACCGCTAACGGAGCTGAACGTAATGGAAAATCACTTACTGTATGAAGAGTTTATGGAGAATTGATGAATGGTTCCGTCTTCAATTCTGGAAAAGCAACTTTAGATTCTACAGAAATTTCGTCATTGTTTATGTAGCATTAAACACACCAAGAAACGAAACGGAACAAAGAAGGGCGCCAAATGAAACTTTGTCTTGCCTTTGTTAAAATCTACACGAAAAATGTAGTATGAATTTATTTAGGTCAGACAGTGGTTTGCATACAGTGACAGCACACTTAACAGATCAACATTAGCTTGTAGTAGTCTGTGTACTGTACATTTGTGTGTTTGTTTAAGGCTCAGAATGGATTTGTCTTCATAGGACAGATGACACGTTAAACCAGGTTGATTTATGAATGCATTTAGTGCAGACACTAAACGAAATGAACACCATCTCTGATACAAAAGCACAACGGGGACATTCCATTCTTCCCTTCGCGTCCGACCAGACGGCTGTGGCGTAAGACAGAGGGGGGTGCGAGCGCCAGACATACCTGTCAAGGCAAGGCCATATCAGGTGCTGTTCACAGGAGTTCAGGTAGCTGTTGAATGGAGGGGGTGAGAGGTCAGGGCAGACCCTCTCAACAGGGGGCTGGAGAGGTGAGCTGCCCCTCATCTCTTATGTGGGCATCTCAGATTTTGCCTTCTGATCATATTTAAAATGTTGTTATTCAATAGCAAGATGACAGATTTTTCACTTATTTCCATTTTTAAATATTTTTGCTCATTTAAATGTTTTCTCATTGTAAAATGAAGTACTTAGCTACCTAAACACAAGGTCTAATAATATTCACAATACAGTACAGCCTCAACGAGCTTATTGCTTTAATAAAATAGTTCTATATTAAAAGCATTAAAGAAAAGAAAAAAAATAGTAGTCGTAATTTACTCACTGTCATGTCGCTTCAAATTCATAAGATCATGGCAAACTAAAATGTTTTAGGGTTAATTATACATTAATTATACATTTAAGTACTGAGTAATATTAATTAACTACATGTACTATATGGTTAGGGTTAGGATGAGGATTTGGTTTAGGGTTAGTTGCATGTAATTATGCATAATGTATTGCATAATAACATGCGTAATAAGGACACCTTAAATGGGTTACACTTTATTTTAAGGTGTCTTTGTTACAGTGTAATTATACATTTAAGTACTGAATAATATTAACTACATGTACTTAGGATTAGGGTTTGGCTTAGGGTTACTTTTCATGCAATTATTCATAATTTATTGTTATTATAATAGTAAGTGCATGTAACGTGTAACAAGGACATCTTAAAATAAAATGTTACCCATAAGTGTTGCCTATTTTTATTTTGAATTCACTGATTGCTTTATATGACAAACAGATTTTATATTTATATTTATACAACAGTTCTTCTTTCCGGGGTGTGTATATGTGTATATATATATATATATATATATATATATATGTATATGTATATGTGTGTGTGTGTGTGTGTGTGTGTGTGTAGGAGTTTTTAACACTAGTTGTACATTTCTCACTTCATCACAAATAAATCTGCATTAATATTACCATATTTTAACTATGTTGTTGCTGTGTGTTGCTATGTATAAGTGTATTATGTTAAAGTGAAGTCCCAGATAACCCTAATTCACCCAACTTCACTCTGTAACCTTTACTAAGAAACAGAAAAAGTTTATCTTTAATCCAAACATATTGGTTTGCATACATATTTCATCATATATTGATGTGTCTTTCATTAGATAGAAGGATGTATCTTCCATTAGCTCCTTATCTGTCCCTCTGAATTTAGCGTTGTACATTTGCATCTTAATGTATAATGCCTGATTAATTTCTTATCTGGAGTACAGCATGGAAATACATCCCCCTTATGTCTTGATAAATCATCATTTGGATTTTAATTTAATGAAAACATATCATTGATCTTTTTTAATGATTGTTTCCCTTCGTTTGATTCGGATTAACATGAATACACCACTATAATATTAGCCTGAATATCTGAAATCTTTATCAACTCAACGTGTTCTTGAGAAAAGCGTAATTAATCTATCATGAACTCTTTAGTGAGTGCAATTTTAAACTGGTTTGTAACTTTGCTATTGCCTGCAACACAAACACTAAAACCTGTTCCGACCAGCATGCTACCTACTTACTACTATATCCATATAGTACGGAGATGTTCTTCTACACCTGATGATATATAAATTATGCAATAAATCACATGCTACATGAAGTAAAGCATCCCACAATGCAATGCAGTCAACTTAAATGAACCAGAAGCAATATCAACAGTTATTTTTGACACATTATCTCCTTATTTAATACACAAATACTGGTGCAACACACATCAAGCACATACATGCGGTGGTTAACCGATGTGAATGCATAAATATGTTTGTTTTATTGTTCAAATAATCATTTGTTTGCAGTATTGCTAATTAGATGATTGCCCAAATAGCTATTGGTTTTTAGAACACACCCTTACTAACACACACATGCACAGTTAGACATGCAAATGCATGTACAAATACGGACATGACAATTAAATGTGCGTTTGTTTTATTTGCATTATTAAAATGACATTCTATTTCCTTGAATTAAAATCTTTTCTAAAAATGACCATTATTTTTGTAGTCTTCTTGCATTCTAAATCATTTTATCAGTGTCTATGTTGGTGGACAGATATATAGATATATTGTTGTTAATAGATGCATTTGAAGGTTAGAATACTAGTCGATTTTTTGTATTCTAAATGAATACACTGGTAGACAGTCACTTTTAGATGAGGAAAGGATGAGTTAGAATGAGTATGTACACATATGCACAAGTGTGTATACACACACACACACACACACACACACACACACACACACTGATCATTTGATTGTGACATCACTAGAGGTGTGAAATTATCAGGAATACAGGAGCCCTCCGGGTGTATGAAGATCAAAACATTTGTTTTATTCATATTTACAGGTGTGAATGCAATTACTAATGACAATATTTATTTACGTTTTTTTCCCCTAATCATGACAACAATTACACCTTAGTAATCACTTAAAATTACAGTACTTAAAATAATATAAATTTAAATTCTAATACTTTTTTATTAAATTTTTAATTCATTTATTTTTTAAGTATATCTTTATATGTAATTTCATAGTTACTTCTGTTATCTTTGGAATATAGTTAAATTACACTGCCAAATACTGACAACTATTTAATGATAAAGTACAATTTAATTTAATGTAATTTCTATTAGAATTTGTCATGTATTTAAATAGATTTAGTACATTTAAAGTATATTAACTTTAATTGTGATATCAACATGTACAACACATGTAATTAAAGTACAATTTCATTAATATTATATTATCTGCAAGTATGTTTTTTATATATATATTTTTACATTTTTTTAATATATTTTTGAGGTTTGAAGTACACTGCACACTCAGTACAGCTCCAGTACAATTCAAGGCACATGGAATGCTTAGATCAAACACATTTTATATGAGATTTATCAGTGATATTGATAGAATAAACATAATATTAAAGTGTACATACAGCAAATGTACAGGTGGACTTGAACTAGGTGCTAGTCAGAATGTGTAACTCCAAAACGGGTATAAAATAGAGCATGGAGTTAACAACACCAAGCTCATTTTGTATATTATCATTGACTAAAACGGTATTTTTTAAAACTGTCATTTTAGTAAAATATTGTAAAATATTGCAAAACAGTGACTAAAAGGTCCAAAGACTACAATGTGGTTGTGTGTATTTTTATTTTTTTTATTAGAAAGCATTTTTGAAATGCTCACACTAAATAAATACATTTTATTCTATTTGTGTTATTATTGGTTTGTTAAACAGAGATTGCAACACTTCCTATTAATTTGAAGTGTGTGTTGTAATGTTTATCTGCTGACCTTTCGCAGCGAGAGGTCAGGCCTCTGGAGATTCTATCAGCATGTGCTGACAGCACTGAATCCTGGGTAATGTGTTGCGCCTGTGTTGCCTGTGGAGGATGTGACATCATCGCTACCCCTGGCTTTATCTCTCAAAGTTAATCACTTTGGGAACATTCCAGGAATAACAAGTGCACCTGCACACGTGTGTGTGTGTGTGTGTGTGTGTGTGTGTAACAATGACAGTGTGACACCAATGTGTGAGAAAGTAAATTGCATTTAACTGTCACCCTGGAGAATGTAGCAGGTTACTAATATTGCTAACGTTGTAATATTTTAATAAATTTACTGATATTTAGAACGGCAATTAAAAAGTTGAATTTGTTTCAATAAGTTTTTGTATTAAATACTATGAAAAAACAAAAATAAATCTGAAAAAAGTACTCTAATTACTCTGAAGTTAAGTGAGTCTAGAATGCACATGATCAGCTGCTTTTTTATTCAGGAATTATTCTGGATTATGCTCTAATTCACATATTTTTTGTTACTCTCAAAAAAGTAAGACACATTATTTAAGTTCACTTTTGTAACCCATACACACTCCCCACTCAATATATTAAAATAAAAATAGAATAAAATACAATAAAACAGTTGCAGTCAAATCAAAATGTATTCAGACACATTCAACATTTCTCACATTATCACAGTTTATTTGCTATAGTTTAAAAAATGATGATAAAATATGACAAGAACTCAGAGTTAAACTCTGTCTGAACAAATTCATTTTGATAATGTCAGATAACATTGATAGAAAGGTATGTAACACAACATGGTCAAAGCGTCAAATCAAATTTTTGATCTCAAATTGTTATCAATTTTACTGATAGTTCACTGTATGAATAATTTTTTGGGTATAATTTGTCTGTTTACTTTATTTTGCTTTCCTCACTTACATAAATGAACTATAGTGTCCTGCACCCACTAATAAAAAAAATATCAGAAATTATATCTGGTGTCTGAATAATTTTTGGTTTGACTGTATCTCTTTTTCCCTGTTTGTGTGTGTAACTCTAACCTTTGCTCATGCGGGGCCGGTAGGCTGTAATTTGTCCTCACCTGGCCCCTGCTTTGCTCCCTGTCCCCAGCCGTAATTACCCTAATGGAGCAGGACGGAGCCAGGGGTCAGAGCTCCGGCCCCGGGCCCCCACCAAACAACGGGCCCTTCAGCCAGTCCGAGACAGGAGTGGACATACCTAATGGTCATGCTGACAGTCCTGTCTGTGAATGCAGTTACCTGTGTGTCTCTGGTGGACTTTCATTGTAGTCGGCAAGTAAGTTATTTTTCATGCAAGCTTGTATATGTGTGTGTTGTCTACAAAGACTAAAAGGGTTTATTATGTGTTTATGTATATTCAGTTGTTTTAAAATGCTATCAAACTGACTCAAATCTGGTAGTATGGTAGTATTTCTGGTAGTGCACGGAAAAATACTTATACTGTAGATAGTCAATGTTCAGCTAACAGTGCAAAGATTGCTAGATAAACTTCACTAGATGCTACTTTGATTTTACCTCTAGAAATTCCTTTAAGCATGACACACAAACAATGACATACAAAGCATGATAAAAGTAGTCCATGTGACTTGTAATCTAAATCTTTTGAAGCTGTATGATAACTTTGTGAGAGGAACAGATCAAAATTGAAGTGGTTAAAAAACCTTGCAATATTATATGTGATAGAGCTGACATTAAAGCATTTTCTACTGAAGTGCAGATTAGTATGGGGAAATAAAGATTCAGAAAGTACCATGGGAATATCCAGGTTCAAACGAAAAACCAGAAAATTCTTTCAGGTGATTCTTTGTCCCTCACGAATGAGTAGTTTCTGTGTGTGGCTGTTAAAGGGTTTCTTTTAGTTTCAATATTGAATATCACATTGAAAAACAGTACTTAAATGGATAGTTCGCCCAAAAACCCTCATGTCGTTCCAAAACCATAAGACCTTCATTCATCTTCAGAACACAAATTATGATATTTTTGATGAAATCTGAGAGCTTTCTGACCCTGCATAGACAGCAACGCAACTACTACAGTACGTTCAAGGCCAAGAAAGGTAGTAAGGACATCATTAAAAGAGTTCATGTGACATCAGCGGTTCAACCGTAATTTTATGAAGCTACAAGAATGCTTTAGATGCGCAACGAAAACAAAAATAATGACTTTATTCAACAATTTCTTCAGAGTCAGAAAGCTCTCGGATTTCATCAAAAATATCTTAATGTGTGTTTGGAAAATGAACAAAGGTCTTACGGGTTTGGAACGACATGAGGGTGAGTAATTAATGACAGAATTAAAATTTTTGGGTGAATATATCTTTAATTATTTAGCATTTTATTAATAAATCACTTTACTTTAGATTTACAAATTACAAAAATAAAATTTTCTCTTGTTGAGACAACTTGAAATTAACTGTTTAATTTACATGTTTAGTTAATTGACGTAATACATTTACGTTATACATTAAATTTTGCTTAAATCATTAGTATTATTTTTTTTCTTTTTGTTTGTCTATGGCAACTCCTAGAACCATATAATAAAAAGTTGTGAAATTTGGCAAACTAATAGAAAAGAATCTCAACCTCTACCATGCCAATTTTGAGCTTCCTATCTCAGACTCTCTAGCGCCACCAACAGTTCAAATTTGCATTGACACTTTAGATAATAATAACTTTTGAACCAAATGGCCTAGAAACAATAAAGCAATTGACTGAAGAATATGGATTGTAATTAAATATTCTTAGCAATCTCCTTCCTCTGTCATTGACGTTTTTTGTTCATCGCATTTCATTCTTTCTCGAAAATGGTTGAAATAAAGCAGGAGGAACAAGTGGTTGAGCTTGAAGGAAAGGGAAAGGAAAAAGCGGGAACAATAAAAGAGCGGGAGAGAAAGGGGGAGAAGGGCAACAGATTTGGTCGTGTCTGTGTGTGGATTTGCCTTTTGTTTGAAATGAAAATTCAGAGTGTTTGTAGGATTACTCTGGATTGGCAGGCCCTCAGGAGCCAACCACTTATCTGTAAAAGTGTGTGTGTGCTAGTGTGTAAGTGTGTGTTCCCTGAGGAAGACAGCACTTATCTGTACAGCAGTAATGTAGAGTATGGTAATCATCTGTGAGAGTGTGTATGTACACGTGTGTGTCACACCACTGACTTCAGGGTATTTTGAAGTTTTCTAGTGTGGTGCCAATGAGTAAAACAGACCTGAAGAAACACCATGGGATTGACCAGGTTGCAACAAAACCTGAAAAGTTCTCTCAAGTGACATGCTTTGTGTGTTATTTATTTATTTATTTATTTAACTGTCTCTTACATTTCATTTAGCAAGCATTACATTTTGACCCAATATTAGAGAGTTTGGTAGCCCTGGAGGTAATCAGATAATTGCTCCTTCATATTGCATGGATGCGTGTGCTTATTTTAGAGAAAAAAGAGGTTAAATCAGATGACAAATCAGATTCATGAATTAAATAATTCTATATAAATGCAATAATTTAATTCTATTTTTATATCTATTTTTCTAATGCTAAAATTTTCTGATTTGTGACTCAAAATCTCACTACAAACTGATGACAATCAACAGTGACTGCTTAGTTTTCTTGTTATTTATTTAAAAATAATCAACTTACCATGAGGATACAATATAAAATTACATAAATTATTAGATGGATGGATGGCTGGATAGATGGCTAGATAGATAGATAGTGTGTTGATAATGTGCTGCTGAGTGTGTTCTCGCCCCTCTCATTAGCTGGGTCATTGGAAGGTGACGTTGTCATTAAACATAGCTGTTTGGATGAACGTAAACACCTGCTTTGTGTCTTTCTCTTTCTCACACACACACACACACACACACACACACACACACACACCCACCCTGTGAATTCCATACAGCTCAGCACCAGCACCGAAAGTGTGTACTTGCAACGAGTGGATACAAGTATCCTGCAATTTTAGGATTACATGCAACAACATAATAGGAGATGGCACATATAATGTTTCTATTAGGAAACAATGCTAAGCCTGAAGTAATGCTTATAACACTCAAATTGCAAACTGTCACACAAAATAGGGGTTAAGTGTAATGGTTTTAATAGACAGGGGTTTAGGATTTAGAGTTAATTCTTGACAAGAGGAAAGTTTCTTTTATTGTCATGTCAAAAGTTGTTGGGTGTTCTTTACTTGGTTTAAAAGCTTACGGCTATGTAGTGCAGAGGATAATATAGCCTAAGTAATATAGGTCACACTTTATTTTAAGGTCCAATTCTCACTATTAACAAACAATTAACTACAGCTTTTGGCTCAATAAACTCCTAATTTGCTGCTTATTAATAGTTAGTAAGGTATTTGTTAAGTTTAGGTAATTGGATTAGGGATGTAGAATATGGTCATGCGGAATATGCGCTTTATAAGTATTAATAAACAGTGTGTTAATAATAGGCATGTTAATAAGCAACTAGTTAATAGTGAGAATTGGTCCCTATACTAAAGTGCTACCATAATATATTACATTTTTGCAGTTTTTGAAGAAAATATGTGTGGTACTTTCCCATGAAAACCCCTCAGCACAATGGGGTTTTGCGGTTGGTTTCCAAGGTGTTGCTAAGGTGAATATTTAACATGGCGCTAATTAGTTAATCTATTATTGAAGCAAAAGTTGTAGCTAATAGTTAGTTAATGGAGAGAATTGGACCCCCAAACTAAAGTGTGAGCATAACTTTTATATTTTATTATTATTTAGAAAAAAAAAAAAGTGAGGTGGTTTTGGTAAAATATTTGAACATTAAATTAATATTTGGAAATGCTGTGTGGGGCAGCCAGCTTGTAGTATAAACAAACAAACAAACAAAAAACATGAATGAATGAATGAATGAATGAATGAATGAATATAAAAGCCGCTTAAGTGTTAATAAATGTATTCAAATGTCAGATAATTTGACTATCACTTTTAATTCAGGTTAATTCAGGTCATAAAATGAAATGTGGGTTGACTCACAAAATGATAATGAATTATAAAAATGAAAAAAAAAAAAATCTTTTAAAAGATATACTTAAAAATTAAATGGTTTTTTTTATCATTAAAGTCACAAGGTCAAAATCATAAAATGCAAACTTTTTCTTGAAAATGATTAGGTTTTTAAAAGGCATGTGAAACCAACATAAATATAAGAGTACATTGCTAAGTACTTTGCACGTGTTTGAAAGGATGAGATACATGGCAAATTATAATGCCTAGGGTTACAAGTGTGTTAAAACCTTAAATATGAGCAATAATAATGATGCTTGTCTAAGCAAACACAACTAACAAAATAGTGTAAATGGCACTTTTCTAAACACGCACACGCACACACACACACACACACACACATACACACACACATGGATGTTAGCGTGAATCCCAGTGGACTCGCACCACATTTTGTTACTCCAATCACAAATTAAATCCCATTAAAATGTACAGGCCTGTTAAAGAGGGAGACAGATAAACCCGCAGCTTTGAAATGTTCTATTTATTAAAGATGGGTGTGTTTATTTCCTTGGGCTAAAGAATCCCCCCTTGTCTAGATTAACCCCCCTGCCCAGTTTGAAGGGGGTAATATGCTAATAGAGATCCTCTGAGACTGTGCTCTGCTCTGTGCACATGCATGTGTGTGTGCGTGTGTGTGTGTGGGAAGGGGGCAGTATGGTAATAGGGGTCCCGGTGTGATTGAAATCTGTGTGCGGGAGATAACGGGTTTATGTTGGGTTACAAAACTGCCATTAGTGAATATCACCCATTACCAAAACACTCACACACACGCACATCTATTATTAATATTGTATTTTATCATTGCAACACCCCAATCACACGATCACCCACAATCTTTTATTCAAAGATAGAAACTATCTTTCTACAAATTTCTCCTATGTCACTTTCTTTTGTAGAATTTCTCTGGTAAAGTGACTTTTACAAAACTGGTTTATGTAAAGGTCATTAGAGAGATTTAAGTCCATTTAAGCCACAAACACGTTTTTTTGTTTGTTTGTTTTTGGTTTTTTTTAAGCCGGGGACTTTCTATTGACTTTCTACTATTTTATATACAGAAACATTGTATTAAGAAATTAATTAATAAATAAATAAATGTTATTTATTTATTTAGTTCCAAATAGAAAATATCTGTAAGCAAATATAATTGTTGTGTTTATATATATATGTGAAAAAGAACTATGAAAAATGATATAATTTATATACATTTACAGTATCATATTAGTAGTTTTTCATTTACAATATATTATGTGTAGTAGTTTCATATTACTGTTTATTAGTGGTTTCGTATTAGTTTCATGTTATTAGTGTTATTATCTTATACAATCATTATTTCATTGTTTTAAGTTAGCACACTGCAATCTTAGAGAATTCACCTTTTTATGATTAATGCATTGAGATCTACTGGTATCGGTGGAGAATTCCTTTGCAGTTAACACTTGGAATGTATGATGTCACAGTATACTCCGTGAAGTGGGCGGTGCTAGAAATACCATTTGAATAATGGAATCAGTGTGAGCTGGAGTCATAGATCAAATAAACACGTAACTATGATGCTGTCATGTGGAAAGTTCTTATCCACCCACTCATATCCAATAGCACTACAGTCATTGTGAGGTTGCATAAGACAGCATATTTTTACATACATAAAATGATACAGCACAAATTGCTGAAAAAAAGAACAAGAAATGAAATGAGGAAATGGAAAAAAAATAATAATTATACATGTCACCAGTGCAAAAATATGTACATGTGAAGCAAGAAGAGGTATAGCAGTGTTTTTTGTACTATTTACATGTTGTTAGATTTTATTTTTATATGTTCAGTTTTCATCTTGATTTTAAAGTTTTAGTAATTTAAGTGCTTTTAAGTAGTTGTGTATTTTTTTAATAATAATAACAATTCTATAATATTCTTATGTTTTTATTTAGCTTTATTTATATTTCAGATTTACTTTCAGCAATTTTAGTACTTAAACTTGTTCCTAATGTAATTTATAAAATAATTATTCAAATCATAAAATAAGTTATTTAATCTTTTTCAATTAAAAACAAAGTTTTAGTTGACAACAACAACACTATTATTGTTATTATAAGTGTTATTTACACTATAATCTAAAGATAGCTAGGGTGTTTATGAGGCCGGGTGTATCACACAGGTGGGCTGTGTGTGTGTGTGTGTGTATGTGTGTGTGTGTGTGTGCACGAGGTCATTAGACGTGCGTCAGTGACCAAAGCGCAGATGAAAGGGTGGAGTTGGTTGGCTGAGAGGCAGGCAGGCAGGAAGAGGGTAGCTCTAATTGGCTAAAGAGGAAACGTGTAATGAAAGGCTATTAGCCTTGCCAAGAGCTGCAGTGCAACAGAGCGCAAACAAGCCTAAATTACCATTATTATTTCTCTCTCTCTCTCTATTTCTTGCTCTTGCTCTCTCTCTTTCACACAAACACATTTCATCCATACAGTATCTCTCGCTCTTGTCCATCTCCCTTAAAAGGATAGTTCACCTTCAGTTGGTCCCTACTGACGTAGTGTGTTTTTTTCCCCTCCACACTACGGAAGTCAATGGGGACCAGCAACTAAAGGTGAACTATCCCTTTAACTTCCATATTTTATATTGTAAACCAAATGCTTTTAGCATTGTTAATATTGAATGAAGACTGGACTAAAGCCAAAATTGTACATTTTCTGGAGAATGAATGAATACATATGTGAGAATGCACAATGCTGGGTTTTTTTGATAAGGTGTTGCCATTAAGTTGCTAAAGTTTTATGGGTGTTTGCTGTCTCATCCTTGAGTCCAGTAGCGTGCCAGGCATCACACAAACCACACAATTGCGTGGGGCCCCCCTGGACTTTTCTACTGATTTCTTCGGAGGGGGACCCCCAGGGACCACTTGCTTAGGGCCCCCCAAAGTTTGCTAAATTCTAGTTTCTAGATTTAGCTCAGATCCAGAGCTTTGGGATTTTTTTTTTTTTTTTTACCTGTTTGATCATTTATCAGTTGAAAATCTTACAGTAAAAGTGTGGTAACATTACCAAAATACCAAAAAAATAAAAGAAAACAAGTCTATTGTCATTAGTGTAGCTATGTATATATTGTAGACCACACAGAAGGCATTTTTGTCAAATCCGCATAATCAACATGAACCCGGTGTAAAATTTGCCTGTGCAAATCTTTCGGTCAAGCTGAATTTTGGATGACCTAGATTTCTATTGAAAGGACTTGACCGCAACAATTTGGCAAAAAAACGGTAAAATATGATCACACGTTAATACTAAAATATCTCATTCTGTTTCATAGTATTTGAGATCTTTTTCACAGGTTTGATAACTGTGTGATAATTCGAAAATCAACTGTCGTCCCTTAAAAGAGCAAAAGTGTGGTTACATTCATAAAATTTCTGCAAAATTTCAAAAGCAGTCTTGTGGCAATTCGGAAATATTTTACATTTTGGTGAATTGATATAATGAATTTGCACAATCTAATCCTGTTTTCGTTAAATTTGTTTAGGCCCCCAATGACAGTTATATTACAGAAGGGGGTTAGGCGTGGATCTTCATGATTTTCACGCTTGTAATATACTTACATTTTAACATGAAATTGGGTTAGGCATTTTTCAGGCAAAAATAACTATTGTCAATAGTTTAGCGATGTATGAGGTACAGCTCACACAGAAGATACTTTCAAACCAAGCATCTTTATATTGGCCAACGAGGCAAATTTGTGTGACCAACCTGAAACCAATGCAAAATCTGCATGTGGAAATGTCCCTCAAATAAAATTCCCAGTTATGTGGATTCCTATTAAAATGTCTCTGTTCAGACCATGACAATTCAGCAAACAACAGTCAATGTGACTGTACCTTTATACTAAAATACGTCCTTGAGATGTCCCCCCCCCACGTTGACACAATGCGTGAACTTCTTAATAACAGTATATGTATCATGGCTGTGTATTGGGTCAAAGACTTTTCTTGAAAAAAAAAAAAAAAACTTCTTGTTTACTTTGCATTCAGTGGTTTGAAAAATGTTGCCGTTATGCCATAACCAGTTGAAAGAGTGTCCTCTAGTTTTATGAACATAAAAGAGAAGGATAAAGGCAATGGTGGTAAAAGAGAGACAGAGAGAGACGGTATCCTTTCTCTCAGTTTGACCTTCACTGTTGGTTCTCAGTGAAGTTATTCATCATTTACACGATGCGTGAAGTTCACCTTGTCAAAAGTACCCACCCAGCCGCTGACACACAGTGTGTGTGTGTGTGTGTGTGTGTGTGTGAAGATCTGCAGGTGCATTGGAATTCATAATACAGTCACTGTAGACGTACACATGACCCGTCATGGACTTAAGGAAATAATTCAGTCAAAAAATTCAATTCTATCGTTATTTATTCACCCTGATATCCTTGCAAATTTGTGTGCTGTTATTTTTAAACACAAATAACTTTTAGTGTGTTTTCACACACCTCATTTTTTCATACTATTTTCAAGAAAAAAAGTAACTTAAAGGCTAAAAATATGATGTGGTGTAACCGTAAAAACAAGTAAAAAAAAAACAAAAAAACAAAAACAAAAGGTATTTTTCCCCCAAAAGGTATGAAAATATTTGTACACATTTTTACAACAAAAATAATTCAGTAATTATTTTACATAATATAATGCTTGTTGAATTGCACCACATGCTAGTTTACTATTACTTTAAATAAAAAAGAGACACATTGACACAGATGATTTTTTTAAGTTTTGAAGGTTTTTCAATATTAATAATGAATAATAAAGTCTTGTTAATGTTGAATAATTTCTAAGAAATATAATACATTTAATTTGTTTAATTAGACTTTTTTTTGAAGGCAATATTTTTTATATACATGTATATTTTTTAAATATATGAAGCTGTATTGCCTATCAACTTTTTTTTTTTTTTTTTTTTTTTCATTTGACTTTCTGAATTTTATTTGTCAGAATTTTCAGTCAAACACTTTTTTGGTTCTTCACACAAAACTATTTCTTGGTTTCAGAAGAAAATACAGAAGTGTACAAGTCATACAGACCTCTTTTAAGGTTTGGAACTTGAAAGACAGCGATTCTGAATGTATTGTATGGAAAATAACTGCATGAAGATTCTTTGTCCTTTTGGATACCACAGGGGGAAAAAAGGAGAGAGAGAAAAAAAACATCATCTGGGATTGGCGCAACATTAGGATATGTTAGAAATTACAGTTTTCTTTGGGCCAATTATTTGTTTAATATTTGATTTTCAGCCAATCGTACTTATAACGGACTGAGAAAACTTTTCGAAATATGTTTTTTTTTAGACATTTGGATTGACTTGGATGTAAAACGCAAGACGAAGAATGAAAGAGTTCTAACACGAAAGCGGTTCCAGATTCAAGCTCTTTCTGCGGCTCTGCTGGTGTCAACATAGTTTATCGATGCATGAATGCTGCTAGTGAGATTTGCGAAATCTTAGCATTCAAGTCCGAGTGTGCTTTTATTTGAATGAACATGCTTCTGAATCGTAGATATTTACAAATATAAATGTGCGCACGCACACACACACGTGCACACGCACACACAGCTTTTCTGGCTGCAGCTCAAACGTTACGACCCTCAATTCAGCCACGAAATCAGCTTTTAAAGACGGCCTTTTCAAATGGAAATATATTTGTCCGTCAAAAGGGTTTGTGTGTGTGTGAAGAGCTGGGTTAGATTTGATGGTAATCGTTTCCTCTCTCCTGTGCTTGACCTGATAAGGGTGTGGAAACCTTCCTCTCCTCTCCCTCTGTCCCCCCTTTCACCCAGCACTCCTCCTTTATTCTGTATCTCATCTGCAGATTATCTTTCTCTCTCAACCAGATATTTAAAATCCCTCAACTGACTGGGGATTTTTTGGGGTGACGGCAGAGTGAATTGAATTTATTTGATTTTAATTTTATTTAATGTTGTAATTTATTTATTTGATTTCAACTGCATTATATATATATATATATATATATATATATATGTGACCCTGGACCACAAAACCAGTCTTAAGTCGCTGGGGTATATTTGTAGCAATAGCCAAAAATACACTGTATGGGTCAAAATTATCGATTTTTCTTTTATGCCAAAAATCATTAGGATATTAAGTAGAGATCATGTTCCATAAAGATATTTTTTAAATTTCTTACTGTAAATATATCAAAACTTCATTTTTGATTAGTAATATGCATTGCTAAGAACTTCATTTGGACAACTTTAAAGGCGATTTTCTCAATATTTTGATTTTTTTGCACCCTCAGATTCCAGATTTGCAAATAGTTGTATCTCAGCCAAATATTGTCCGATCCTAACAAACCATACATCAATGGAAAGCTTATTTATTCAGCTTTCGGATAATATACAAATCTCAATTTTGAAAAATTGACACTTAAGACTGGTTTTGTGGTCCAGGGTCACATATATCTATCAGCAAGTTGTGTTAATGCATGATAGTGTCAGTGCACATATATGTTTGCCCACATTCTGAAAAAATTCAGTCTCTAAATATTCATGTCAAAAGTGTGTGTTAATTGTCAGATCCAGACTCTGTGTTCATGGTCTTCACTGCAGCCTGCATTTAGTAAGTTGTTTGACTGGCAGAACACCAAACACACCAGTGGTTCTCACGTCTTTCTTCTTTAACTAACTGTGTTTTGACAGTCGAACATATCCTAGTATAGCTACCCGCATACATGCAGACAGAAAGATTAATATATTAAAGATCTGTCAAACATTGTGTCAGGGGGTGCCAGTGAAGTGCGGTACAACAACGTTGGTGTTTAATTTTCCCCAGGAAAGTAGTTTCTTCTGCATATTCCTTTTTCTTTCTTTCTTTCTTTCTTTCTTTCTTTCTTTCTTTCTTTCTTTCTTTCTTTCTTTTTTTCTAAAAAAAGTGTGATTTAAGGAATATTGTTTTACTATTTTTTTACTTTTATTATTAGTAGTAGTACTAGTAGTGGTATTTGGCACATTTATTTATAGAAAAGATTCAGACGGGACAGGAACTATTGGGGAGAGAGATGGAATCAAACCTGCATCTTTGGTGCAGTGTGCTACATGTTACTGGAATATTAGATTTATGGTGATTTCTTAAGGATCATGTGACACTAAAGTGGATGCTGCAAATTCAGCATTGATATCACAGTAATAATAACATTTGAACGTATATTAAAATAGAATACAGCTATTTTAAATTGTAATATTTCACATTTATTGTCATTGCCGTTTACTGTATTTTTGATCAAATGTAGCTTTGGTGGGCATATGGTGTATATATTTATCAATATGTATCAGTATAGCTCATCTGCACTTTGTGAAAAAAAATAAAAAATCATTTTTAGAGTCTTAAAAAGTTTTTTTTTTGTTTTTTTTTAATGATGTTGGTACTCATTTAACACACAACCAGAATTAGAAAAATGGCCTCTAGGTGGCTTTAATAAAGGCAACAATAATAGTAAGCATAAATTAATTAAAAAATAATTACAGCATAAATTAATTACATCTATGATCAATAACCTTTACAATAAACATTCCTACCACTAGCCTTTAGATATGTAGCCTTGGTGCATTAATATAAAATACAGGTATACAGTATATATTCAAAAATGAATGCATACAGTTGTGTGTATAGTGTGTGTGTGTGTAGTTTCTTGTATTCTTTTAACTTGTATTAGCTAGCTTGTCTTTTTTTTGTGGTTTATAGGGCTAGTTTAAGGCTCTTTGATAACAGTAATGAAAGTAAATGGACTTTTCTAGAGCAGTAGTAGCTTTGTGTTGCTGCTCATTGTGTGTGTGTGTTATCTTCTCTTGTGTTTGTGTGTCTGTCCTCACGTCTGTGTCTCTCTGTATCTCTCCCTCGCTGTCTCCATTTACCATTATTAATCAAATTACACCTGCTAAACTTTCCCAGCTCTCCTTTAATTCACGTCTTCTCTTTCATTTCATTGCCTCTGTCCATCGCGTCCTGTCTTTCTTCCCCTCCGCTCTCTCATTCGTGTTTTCAGTTGTTAAAATAAAATGAAAATGAGAAAGTTCGGCGGAAATATTGAGGCATCAGGTTAATGAATTAATTTTTTCAATTAAGATAAAGAAGCACTTGTTCTCTTGACCTGCGGGCCATGAAGACACATCAAAGCTGTTTTGTACTTCAGAATATGCATTCATAATGGTCATGTGTTTGATTTCTCCCTTTCATTCTGTCAATGCTCGACTCATCCCAACATTAGCTGTTCAGATATGCCATTAAAAAGAACCTCTCCAGGCTCTTTTCTCCTTAAACGAACAATTGCACCATCCCAATTCAAAGTTTACATTTCATATATTTAAATGACTCTTCTCTATGATGTAACTCGCACAAATATGTATCTGCAAGTTGTTTTATAGGATTAATTGCCTTTTCACGCACCTACATATACCAGCTGTGCATGCCTACACATACATTTGCACGTATTTAACGTAGTTCAAAGTTGAAACAGCCAAGGAATTACCTTGAACTGCAGAGAAAGTCATTAGAGGAGCATTTGAATATGCAAATTGCACGTTAAGTTTCAGAAGCTGCTGATGTGTTCTGAACGCAAAGCGCCGACTCTGCGCTTTTCCTCCGCCTATTGTTCCTCAATCAAACCTGATGGCACTTTTAATCAAGCCGTTGATCTAAATGAAACTTTTAATTAAGTCTACAATAGATTCTAGACGCAATTTCCCAAATTCAGCAAATTGCATAGCAGAATTTGTGTACAGCAAGTATATTTTTATCGTTGCGTAGATTATTCGCACTCTGTTTGTTGTTGTTACCAAGCGTTGGAGTTTAACGCTAAATGACAATTGTGTGAGTGTCCATGATGTTAAATGTTCCTTTATTGTTATCTATGGTCATTTGTAATACGTGAAGTTTGGGAAATAACAACCTGATCTCACGGCAAATTGTATGCATTTTACGAGTTGCACAATTCGTGTGAGTTTGTACGAATGACCTCCACCTGGGGGTTTAGACAAATCATACAAAATCGTACGAGTGAGTTCGTACGAATTTGTACGAATTAGCCACCTCGTAAAATACGTACAAATTGGTCATGAGATAGAGTTGGAAATACGGTAAAAATTATGGTACAGTAGTTAAAAAATAAAATAGTAATATTTCTATAATATTTAATCTCTCTATAAATATCTATAATATTTCTTATTTTACATTGCACATGGCAAGCATGCAAATGATGGAATTAATAAATAAATAAATATTATTTTGTTCAATTTAACTTCAATTTTAATCATGTGAAATGAAAGAGGCCAATGAAACTAGCACAAATATGTGGAAACATATAATCGCCACTGAATTTCTTTTTTTTTTTTTTTACCTCAGAATTCTACAACTGACCTATCAGAATTAAATATTCCAGAGCACCATATAATATATATATATATATATATTTTAATGCTAGCGGCATCTGTCTCTGTAAGTATAGCTCTGCTCACAGTGCATAGCCTTGCATTGCCCCCTACTGAACAGACATTCTCTCTCTCTCTCTTTCTCTCTGTATTTCTTTCCATCATTATCTGTTTTTCGATTTGCTCTTTTTTTCTCTGATTTATTCTCTAATTTTCCCTTTGCTTTGGACATCTTTATATGATTATATACTACAGCATCAGCTTATAAAATCACATTTTGTTTTATTTATTAAGCTATTTAAAATTGTCACGTATTTTTGGTACTTTTAATTCAATTAATTTATTTATTTTGGAAAATGGAGAATGTTTTAGTTTAGGGTTATATTTGGGTTAGGGATATTTTGTAGTAATCTGAATATAAAATAATGTCTCGTGTCTTCATTTAGACAGACAGACAGGTTAAGGTGTGTGTTGTTAATGCACATAGACATAAGTGTTCCTCTAAACAAACTTAGCATCAATGTTGTTTTTAATTTTATCTTAGCTCAAACTGTGATAACATTTTCCTTTAATAACCCATCAGTTACAGTACATCCACAGCGCTCTGCACCCCTCACTGTCTCAATTATATTATATTTTACTAGTATTAATCCTGCTTTTTACAAACTCTGAAGCCTGTTGATGTCACCCAAACATTTATCTGCAGTGCCTTCTAACCTCCATGAATGCCAGCAGGGACAAAAAGCAGGAAGTATTGGCATTCCTCTCATAATTACACATAATGATAACAACATGAAGTTACTGAGGGGTCACGTCTGGAACATTCTCTTTTTTCAACTTCCTCTTTTCACTTCATGGGCTTCTTCTGTCACTGTCAGACTGTAGTATGGGGACAAAATTAAGTCTTAATCATCTACTGCCAAGTGGTATTAAAAATATGTGACATTTTGGCACATGACCTGCATGATATATTCAGCTAGTGGTGTCCAGTCCATCATCTGCAAAAAAAAAAAAAAAAAAAAAATATATATATATATATATATATTTGGAATTTAAAAATAAAGTACTTAATTTTTACCACTAGTACTACTAATTTATTAGTAAGAATGGTACTACTACTACTACTACTAATTTATTATCATTATTAGAAGTAGTAGTAGTAGTATTAATTTTAGTCAAATTGTCAGCCTAAAATGATAGTTTTTAAATATATAACATAAAAAGATATAAATATAATGAAATATGTATTTTATTGTTAAAAATAATGTGTGAAATTGTCACATGCCACCTTTTCATTGCATTGCATCTACTACTGGCCAGTTCTCATCTTCAAAAAACAAAAACAAACAAACAAACAAAAAAACAAACAAACAACAACAACAAAAAATAATTTTTAAAATTAAGTAATTTCATATAATAATAATAAATAATAATAATATTTTTTTATAAATTAAGTAATTTCATTTAATCAAATCAAATAATAATAATAATTTGGTATTAATTTAATCCAATTTTTAGTCTAGGTATTTTTTTATATATATAACTTGTTGATTTTTATGAATAATTATAATTATAAATGCATTCATTTTTATATTTTAAAATTTTATATTTATTTTTACATACATATATATATATATATATATATATATATTATATCTCTAAACAACAAAATATGTAAATATAATAAAATATACTTCACTTATATTGTTAAAAATAGTGCTTTTTACATTTTCGTTTGTTTTCTTCAAAAACATCATCTATCTGTCTGTCTGTCTCCCTGCCTGTCTGTCTGTCTGTCTGTCTATCTATCTATCTATCTATCTATCTATCTATCTATCTATCTATCTATCTATCTATCTATTATTATTATTATTATTATTGCCATCGAATCACACTGGACATGAAAGTACAAGTCAAGCACTCTTCTTTGTGGGATACAATATCTTATGCAGTATGCTACAATCCTATACTGCACAAATTATACAAACGTAGTTGCTCCTCAACATGCAGTTTAAAAGAAAATGTGCATACTGCATACTACTTTCTTTCAGAATTAGAAGGCAGTACGGTGTGGCAGCGTGGCTTATGTGAAGTATTTAGCATGCTGTCTTAACAGAATATGGACAGCGCCTGTAAGCTATTCCAAACGCCCCTGGCATTCTGTGGGTACCCATAATGCTTTGAGGTTGTGAGTGTGCCCGTGAGGTTTTAAACGTGTCTATGAGGTATTGAGCATGCCCCTTGGCTATCCGCGTTTGCTCTGGTGCAGTCTGGTGTCTGGGCACTGAGGGCTTTTGGAAAATCCTTGTGGTGGACAGGTGCCAGCGAGAGTGCCAACATGGTCAGCTGCGGTCCAGAGGTAATCCACAGTGAATTCCAGCAGCGGCGAGGATCACAGCACCCACTGCCAGCATATTCTCTCTCTCCATCCATCAATCACTCAGTATTTCTCTCTCATTTCCCTTTCCCAACTTGCTCTTTTTATCTTCCTCTTCTCTCTCCTTATTTTCCTCTCCTTTCAGCGTCTTCTATGCATTTTGTCTTTCCTCTAACTCTCACCTAGTTTTCTCTCTCTCTATCCCTCCTCCGATTTCTCCCTGTCTCTGGAGCGAGTCCCAGTGTGTTGGAATAGAGGAGGTGCTCCATTCAGCCAGTGAAACATTTCCTCTGCTCTCATTCCTTTGCCTTAAAACATTCAGCACTTTAACCAAAGGATTGCAGGAAGAAAGGATGAAAGAAGCAGCACGTGTCTGTCTTATTTCGCAGAGCTGCTGGTTTTCTTTGCCTCTTCCTTCTCTATTTTCCGTCCCTCTCGTCATTCTCCTGGGACACATTTCACATTTTCTCGTGCCTGTTTTAGGGAGGTAAAATGGGATTTTGAATCCAGCCCACTGAATTAAGTTTACAAAATATTCTGAAGTCTAGCATTATGTTTAGATGTAATGTATTTTCTTGTAGAGCCCTGAACCGGTAATGTACACTTTTGGGAAGATACACCTGCTAATTGTTTGGAACGCCAAGCAGGTTCTAGTTTTTTGGACAAATATTAAGAGAAGGACTGTTCTGTCTTTGAATAAAAAGATGTTGCTAGTCTTATTGAGAGCCATTCATAAGTATTTATAAATGCTTATTGTGCCTTTTACTCAGTTTTTATGTTCATTTATATTAATAATTTTACAAACTTTCATTAAGATTTTTTTTTTTTTTTTTTTTTTTTAATAATGAATTTATTCATTCATTCTTTAAAAAAGGTCAATGTAAAATATCCACTACCTTTCAAAACTTTAGGGGCAATTATATTTTTCAAAAAATAAAAAAATAAAATAAATAAATAAATAAAATAAATTCTTTTGCTCACCAAGGCTGCATTCATATGATCAAAAATATAATAAAATAATAATATTGTGAAATATTATTAGAATTCAAAATAACAGTTCTCTAATTTTAATGATTTAAAATATAATATTATTTTAAATTATAATAATTAAAATATAATTTTCAGCATCATTACTTTAGTCTTCAGTGTCACATGAGTCTTCAGAAATCATTTTAATATGCTGATTTGGTGCTCAAGAAGCATTTATTGTTATAATGACAGTTGTGCTGCTTATTATTTTATGTGGAAGCCATGATACATTTTTGAGGACGAATAGAGTATGAATAGAGTATGAATAAAACTCTTAAACAAAGAGCATTTATTTGATTTTGTGTATGTGTGTGTGTGTGTGTGTGTGCAAAAATGTACAATGTAAAAGTTTTTGGGTAACACTTTATAATAACTGCACGCTATGAATCATTAGGTAAGCATTAGTAAATAGTTCATCCTTTATAAAGCATTGTTCCATCATTAATAGTCATTAGTAAGCAGTTACTACAAATACAGCTATAAATGCCTTGTTCTTGATTTATAAGCATATTTATTACAAAGGAGATTTAAAGGCTCAGTTATCTTCCTAACAGAAAAAATAAACAAACACAACACAGAGGGATACAGAACTCAGAAATATTTATTTCAAGATGTAAAACAATGAAACTGTACAACTGTACACTTGAAGTATTATTATTATTATTTTTGTTTGTTTTCTATGATATTTGCAGAGGTTTATTTTTCTTTTTTCTTTTTTATCAAGTGTACAGTTGTACAGTTTCATTTTTTGCATCTTGAAAAAATATTTCTGTGTTCTGTATCCCTCTGTGTTGTGTTTGTTTAACTTTTCTGTTTGGAAGATAAATGAGCCTTTAAATCTGCTTTGTAAATGCTTTATAAGGTATAAATAGTCCTCACTTTAGATGAGCTCACAAAAACAGATGGCTGGCAACTACTAAATGTTTTATAACTACCTGACTTAATCATGAATTACAGCAGGAATATGTGTTAATAAAGCATTTATTAACACACTGAGCAACTATTATCATGTGTCTAAATAATAAGATTTATAAATGTACATTTAAATAGTTTATTAATCATTTACTTACACTTTCTAAATGATCTTATGAACCACTGACAACTCCTAAATAACTGGTTTGTAAATAACGTAATAATTTAGAAATAATAAATTGATCATAAAGTATGAAAATACAATTATTAAACATTATATATATGCTCAAGAACAAAACATTTATAGCTGTATTTATAAACTGCTTACTAATGCCTATTAATGCTGGAACAATGCTTTATAAAGGATGAATTAACTATTTACTAATGCTTACCTAATGATTCATAGTGTGCAGTTATTATAGTGTTACCTATTAATTTCTTAAAAAAAGACCCCACACTTTTTGGCGATCATTAATGGTAGTAACACATTTATTACACATTAGTTAACAGCTAATTAACCATTTATAAAGCATTGCTCATATATATTATATTCAGAAATCATTTCTTTAAAGTTTTTTAATATGATAATAGTATATATAATGATTAGCCTATAGAGACAGTACTATATTGGTGGAGTAAGATGCATGGCCCCTGTAAAGAGTTTTGCTTGCAGTGGGTTTGTCTGTCATCCTATATAATAAAATGCTGTCAGACTCTTCAGAGATTATTGTTGGCAGTTTATAGACAGAAACCTGATCGTTATTGAGTCTGGATGAGAAAACTCATGATTCATTGTGTGTAGACACAGTAGATGCTGTTTTGAGTTAGATTCACTTGATTTGTATACATTGTCACCCGAACACACACACACACACACACACACACACACACACACACACACACACACACACACACACACACACACACACACACACACACACACACACACACACACACACACACACACACACACACACACACACACACACACACACACACACACACACACACACACACACACACACACACACAGAGAGAGAGAACTGCAATCACACAAATGGATTTGATTTAACAATATTTTAGATTCAAATGGAAGTTACAGCTTGAGTCATGCTCGATATGAAAACCTGATCTCTATTTTGTCATGTCTGTCTAGAATCCAACAACTTCTGCAATATAAAAAAACTTGTTTATTTTGGGTTTTGGACTGCAGGACCCCAGGAACTGATCTCTAAATATCCCATCAGTGAGCGTCTGACCATGATATGCTTCTATTGGCCCGGGGCATGACCCATCACACATACGACGGGCCCAAACATGGTGACGTAGCCCAGCTACAGGTCCGGTCTCCCGGCTTAGTCTTGTTCAATCATGGGGGGTTTGTATAAAATGTCGGCTAATGCAGTGTGTGCTGGCGCCAGCGCAGTGTGTGTGTGAGCACATTGAGTGTGTGTGTCAGTGGGTACGGTCGATAATGTGTTTATATAACATCCTTCACATTCCTACACTAAGAGCCTTTCCATTCTCCCACACTCCTTCAACTTAGCGAGACTCTATTCTCAAATGACACACACACACAAACAATACACACTTCATCATTACATCAACCAAATACACACAGTCTCATTGCTATGGTACTGCTTAGTATATACACAGCCCTGTAATGTTGTATAGCTCACACTTTCACTGTATATACACTTGTGTACTGTCCAAAATGTGGTAAAATCTGTGTTGGCTCATGAGGTGAAGGCCGCTTGTTTTGTTTTTGAATCCATCCGTTGTTCACTACATCTGTCTTTGTCATATTCTTCCTTTCTGCATCCTATCATCATCACCATTTCAGACAGTTCGGAATGCTTTTGTTATATCTGTCTGATTTTTGCTCACATAAACCACTTCATAGAAAATAATAATATAAATTAGAGAACAATTAAATTAAATGTGTGATGTTTCATGGGAAAATGAGAAAGGTCAGATTTCAATATGAACATTACGCATAGGATTCTTGAAATATCAGAAATCAAGCTACTTGAGCTTCCATTCGGTTGTGTTTGTTTTTATAAATTTTATAAATTTTAGAAGAACCACCTGAGACGAAGCTGATTCAAAGTTCGGCAACAAACTACTTTTTACACATTCTGTTAAAATAAAATAAAATAAAATAAAATAAATATATAAATCACTGGCAAAATTCGCTGCTATGATTCTAAGGTGGTTGCCAGGGTGTTATGTGGTTTTCAAAGTGTTTTTGACATTATGTATAATAATAATAAAAAAAATAAATAAAATAAAATAAATAAATAAATAAAATGTGAAATGTTAAAAGATATTAAAAGTTAATTTTTTTCAAAAAAAAAAATTGTAATAATAATAATAATAATAATAATTATTATAAGGAATTGTGTTCTTTTAGGCTTTTTACCCAATACGATACCACAACAGTATATATACACCCTTATGTATATATTTTACTAACTAGAAAGTGGGTAAATAAATAAATAAATAAAATTCAAAGCTTTGAAAGAGCAACTTTTGAGCGTTTGAGCATTGAGGGCAGTTTTGTACAATATAGGGTGACATAATCTTAAATGTACTCCTTATTTAACTTAAATGTGTTATTTAATGCAAAAAGATCCAGATACACACACAACAAACTCAGAATCACATAATGTATAATATGGCCTTCTTTGCCAGATCTATGCCGAAGGTACAATACCACATACTCACTGCCAGGTGCATCAAGCTGCGAGTGTCTGCGCAGCGTCAGCATGCGTTTCTCTGTGCTATGGAGAGGGTCCACTCTCTGCTGTGTGCTGGAGAGAAGGAAGAAGCTCTTTGTGGCAATGCCAGCATTTGACACCGCCCGGTTCCTGCCAACGTTTCTGCGCCATCTTGCCAGGGTTCCGCTTTCCTTTTCCAAAACGCTGCCCCATCTGTTGCTTTGCAATGGAGGTCTTGCTCTCTTTTATTCACTCCATTTCAATCCCACACTCTCAGTCTCTGGCAAGAGGGAAATTTTTGCTCCATTCTGGTTCTATGGCGGCATGGCAGTCAATGCTGACCCCATCTTAGCACGTCCTGGACTTTAGCCACAACAGAGCGGGAGCCATCTTGGATCCTTGGCAGAGGCACAAAAGTGTTTCTTTTTTTTTCAGCATCTCAGGATAAAAATGTTTATTTTATGTGTGAAAAACACCATCTAGGCTTCTGTAACTGAATCTTTTCTGTTTAGTAGTGATTCATTTACCCAGAATTGCTGGTTTTAGTGAACCAGCTCAAAACACTGATTCATCAGCTCTTTTATGTCTACACTCAGTTGAGTCATCTGTAGTTAGGAGAACTTTAAGAACATGATACAAGACTGTGTGTCATACAAACAAAAAAACTAAGCTTTTAACAAGTTGAGAGTTGTACTTTCAACCAAACAACTTTGTGATGCTGTTTGAAAATGTTCAGTTGACTATTGTTTTGGGGAACACAGGATCATGCAATAGGTTGGTAATGATGGAACCTAAGACAATAGTTGGCTAATAATGCTTTTGGAATCAGAGACCAGACCATTTCAGTCAGATTTGCGAACTAAGTGTTTTGTATAATGACGTAACTTGCTGCTTAACTACCATAGTATGATGCATTGTTGAAGAAATGAACTACCTAGTCATGATTGTTTTCCAAAACAGTAGTAACTTTGTCGCACAACTTCATTTAAACCACATTGGTTCAACAGTTTAGAATGGTCTTTGATTGTCACAAAGGTAGTGTAGTCATAAATTATGGCAATTCATTTGCTCAATATAAACTTAACGTCAGATTATTGCTGTAAATAATAAACATGGCATCTAAGAACTACTTTTTTATTGTTTTTGTTATCCATTGTTTTTCTTTATTTAGAGTTTATGTTTGATCATCTGTCGATGTTCTATCGTGGGTTCCCTCTTACAGGATTCCAGAGCACATGCGAGATACAAGAGATGTAGAATTAAATCTGTAGATAGATGAAACTACACACTGATTGTACTGCATGTTAGCTTGCTTATATTGTATATGTGCGTGTTCTATTAAAGTCCACGTCATATTATTGAGAAACTATGCTTATAACCACATGTAGCCAAGCTGTAGTTCAAGTTTGCGATGCTATTTGTGAATGTTTTTGAAACTTTGGTTTTGCAAAACAATAAATCATTGAACAATTGTTGCTATTAATGTTGCTAAATTACATATGTAGTAGTTGACTAAAGGTCAACGTATGCTACGGTTTTTACGCATATGCGAAAGTCCGCGTAGAGTGTGCGTGTAAAAAAAATTGTCAACAAATTAGTATGTGCGTACTTTACGCACACCATGGGTCCTATTATACACCCGGCGCAATATGACGCCAGGCGCGACGCAAGTGTTTTTTGCGAGTTTCAGGCCGACGCAGTTATCATTTTCACGTACAGCTCCATACTATTTAAATAGCTAATGCACTTGCACCCGTTTGTTCACCCATGGGCATGCTGATCTGAAATCGAGGTGTGTTCAGGTGCATTGTTAGCACGTTGCTATTTTGAGGCAACTGAAAACAATTGCGCAATTGACCAACTAAAACCTGGTCTAAAGTCAACGGCGCTGTATTTATTAATTTTTTTATTTAAGGGGCGAGTTCGTATTATGCGCAAAACGCGCATACGCTCCGCTTATTACACACAGGGACGCGCAGCAGCACACAAACATGCCAAATATTAAAAATGACTGGATTACAATGTAAAAGATTATTTTGTGTATGCTTTAACCTCGTGCACGAGCAGATCCGTTTCCTCTCCGGAGACGAGAGTCTTTACTCTTGCAAATTCTGCCATGTAAATTCTGCGCATGGTGCAAGCGCAACTGACTTTTAAAGGAAATGGGAGATGAGACTCTGATTGGTTTATTGCACGTTACGCTCAAAACACATCGCTCAAAACTAGCAAAAGTGGATTTGGACACGCCCCTAAATTTTACTTTGTACGTGCAGGTCACACATGCACATTGACTTGGTTTTGCACTAATCAATTTTTCCACAAGGTGGCAACACTGGCCCGGGCCCTTGTTTCACAGTAGGAAAATAAACTAAAAGAGATGGAACAACAACAACAAAATAGCGGAGACTGAAACAACAGACACCCGAATTGATCAGCGCTTGTGTGAGGGGGGTTGTGAGAGAGCCACAACTTTAATTTAAAAGAGTACAAAGACATTTTTATCAGTCATAACTTCTGAAGAAAAATACAGGAGATGGATACAAAAATTAAGTATACTTTAAGCTTAACAATGCTTTTAGGAAAAGCAGCCCAGAGTGATTTTGTGAGCAGTCCATCCAATTCATTAAACCATTCATTCAACAAACCTACATCGTTTTTGTTTTCTGAACACATAGCAGTCAGTTATGGGAACAATGGGCTGATGAAGTTACAGAGAAGTGTAGAAAGGGTCAGGATTGTTCACTCTCACATACACTCTAATCCTACCAATCCACAGCAGGGTTTCGAAAGAAAACTGGGTGCCAACGTACCAACCAGATCCACTTTTCATTCCCCCCTCTGATGTCTCAACAGCACTTTCCCGGATCAGTATTTCACCTGTCACATGCACAAATACACACACACACACAGATCCCTTCACTCTATTGTACATGCGTTTTGTACGAACATCTCTCACACACACTTCTGTCTGTGTTCCTTTTGCCCATAATGAGGTCTTATTAAGCTCCTTTGGTGTTGGGAATGGAAGTTGTCACTGGGACGCAGGTAAGCCAGCCGCCACAAAGGCCGATGTCTGACGCTAAACAAACGGCTGACATCGCTCGCGGCTCTGATCAGCCACGGTGCCAGAATGAGCGTCACTTCAAGTATTTCTGACACGCATTTATCATACGACAAGAAAATGTTTTGAGCTGCCGAAAAAATGGAGTGAGAATAGAAAGGTATTTATTAGAAATCTGTTTATTCTATTATTCTGACTATATCTTATTGTCACCTTGACACGCTTAAAATTCCTGTCAGCGTTGGAGTCAGGCCCACTGAAATGACGGCGGACGGATATGTTTACCTTTCCCCGAGCGCGTGGGATGAATAACCTGTGGAGGGAAAGGTGCTTATTAAATTTGATGAGGAGAAAAGTGTCTTAACGTTTTATCGGAGACAGAGTGTATTTGTGCGCCGCTATCAGCTTCGTTACAGATGCCTCTGTATCCCACGACACACTCGTTGCACCGATAACCAGGCTTCTGCGTGTGTATGCATACATTTTTTTGTAAGAAATGATGATTGTGTGGTTATTGAATCAATGTACGTGTCATAATGAGAAAAACGTGTCAGTCAGGATGATGGGTTTGTGGAAGGATGTTGAGAATATATTCTGGAATATTCTAATCCCAATTTTGATTCTCATTGTGCCTAGGCAGGTAATGAATGGCTTTGATTTGAACATTTGGATACATCTAAGGCAATTACAGATTTAGAAGAAACTTTGATTTTTTTTTTATATAATATACTTAACCAAAATGGATAAAATATTAGAAATATTGGCTTGAAGTTACTTAGAATTTGACCTTTGACCAAATTTTTTTTTAAAGATTTACTAGCGGTTTTTAGTGTACATTTATACATACATACATACATACAGAAAGAAAGAAAGAAAGAAAGAAAGAAAGAAAGAAAAAGAAAGAAAGACACTGTCATGACGAGAACCAAAACACAATTTGTGGATATGGCAACAGTGCCTTGGAGTAATTAGTTTGTTAGGTAACTAGTTTAACATAAAAATACAAATAAAAATAAGTAATAATAATAACAATAATAATATAAATATAATATAAAATAATAATAAAAATTAAGATTTATTGGTGGTTTTTAGTGTACTTTTATTCATTAAAGTTGGACGCTTGATTTATTTGATTTTATTTCACCTGTTAAAATAAACATATTTTAACATAATTTGATTAATTCGTGCAACAGAGTGTTCAGAAAATTCAAAGATATTCAAGAAAAAATTAACATTATTTTGAAGTTTGCAGTCAATAGTGGCAAACTATTCCCCTCAAGGACCTAACAGTTAAAGCTTAAGCGATGTTGTTGAATTAGCTAAAAATGTGCTGATGAATTGTGCATCATAGGAACAGAAACGTGGACTAAGACACCTTGGCAAACTACAGTTAAAAAGTAGCTTGTATACACTGGAGGTGGCTGCATTATTTGACTGAGTGTCTTGGCATAATCAAACTTTGCTAGTTTACTTTTACACTGTTAATCACACCAGCCAATTTTTAATTCTTATTCCCATTGTATGAAAGCGTATTGGAAGCACACATGTTCACCAACACAGACATGTAAAAAGTGGTCAAGTTGTCTTTATGTAAAACGGGAAGAATTTACTGCCCACAAACTTCTCTTTATCTCAGGAAAACTTAAACTCCTAAAGATGGAAAATGAGAAATCACACATACACACTCGTTTGACACGCACGCTTATATCTGTGAGATGCAGTGGCCGGGATTGTGTGTATGGTATATAAAAGATTAAAGTGTGTGTATGAGGTGATGCATTGCCATTGTCAGAAAGAAATCCGGCAGGGCGGCCCACCACTATCAGCTCTGAGATGAGAGAAGTCCTTAATCCTACACACACACACACACACACACATACATTTACATCTGCAAACAACAAACAATACGCCCACATAATTCATACAGAGAACGACAGGAGGAGAGAGGAAGAGGAGGAACGGAACTCTATTTTTCCTGCTTCTGTCAGAGATTTACGGTTGAAGACTTTAACTTGTGATGTGCTATCACACACTTTGTGTTTGTGTGTGTGTGTGTGTGTGTGTAATGGGGGGAATCACTCTCTGTTATCCCCCCGAGAACAGAAACAACGCCAGAGCACTGGAAATAAACTGTGTAAACAATCAACTTCATAAATCCAGTTAGAACACTGTCTTTGTAGGTGCCATTTTTGTTTAAATCAGATTTTTACTAGATTTTTACATTTTATAGAAGAAAATATGAGTGGTTTTTGTCCATTCAAAACTTGCTGCCAAAATGCTAAGGTGCTTATTATTTATTTATTTATTTTTGTTGTTGTTGTTGTTGATTACTGTAGCAAAACCCTTCACTAGCACTAGCTACCATATATTGGAGTGATGCTAAAAAAAAAAAAAAAATCAGCAGCCATTACTTACTCAGTCTTCATTTTCCCATGAACCTTTAGAAATCATTTTAATAACTGGTGCTAGAGAACCATTACTTATTATAATTAATGATGAAAACAGTTGTGCTTAATATTTCTAGGATTCTTTGATGAATAAAAAGTTCAGAAGAATAGCATTTATTTGAAATAAACTTTTTTTTAAGTAGACAAACTTTACTGTTACTTTTGAATGCATTTTTGTTAAATAAAATTACCAGTATTCATATCATAAAAAAAAAAATCTTACTGATTCCAAACATTTGAACAGTAGTGTATTTAATTCATGTTTTAAACTTAGTCGAATGTAGCAATAATAAATAAGCTTCACCACATGCCTAATTACAGTCATTCATGACTAAAATTAATAACATAATTGTGTTTATTTAGATATTTTTTCTTTTTCACATCATTCCAACCCTCTCTATTCACATCGATCAGTCTTTAAACACATACACCCATCACCCATTTCAGATTTTCACTTTTTTCCTCATGTTGGACCATTTGCTTATGAGCTATGATTAACATGCTTACTTTTTTAGCTTGACCTGCAGAAAACTGCATGGCAACTAGTGAAAACTGAGATGCGACCAATCAGAAGATCTGATCAATAAGCCTTATCACGTCATGTCATATGATATGTACCGTAATCCACCTGAAACAGAGTATAAAGCACATATATGCTTCACACATTTGCCACACAGAGCACTCACACTCAGATAAGAATGAAAGACATGAGTGCATCACACACACATAAATACACAGAAACGATAAGACTTCTTTAAACACACCTCGTAGATAAACGCACATACATGGTTATATGGACGCACCATCAGTATTAATGGTCTTCCCATTCGGTGGGGGCCTTTGTGTGTGTGTGTGTGTGTGTGTGTGTGTGTGTGACTTTAATTCCCATTCCAGAGTGCTAACTCGACATTTCTCTAATTAAAATGTCACTAGGCAGATGATTAGAACTAGCTTCTGAAGTATGAGCCTACGTTACTGTGTGTCTGCGATTATCAGCGTGTTAGTTGGGTTGATCAATGTGAATGTATTTAGATGTAATTGAATTGAATACTAATGTCTTTTCAGTGCACCATGTGTGGGCTGCGTCTGATGTCGTTTGGCAAAAGAACACACACACACTGTGGGCAGTTGCTGCCTGCCTAAATCTTTAGGTGAATTAAATTTTTCGCAAGAACAATAACAATGACGCTTTCCCACGTGTATCGTTTACAAACCAGTTCCCTTTTCCTCTGAATGGAGCATACAGGTAGTTTGAATCTGTCAATCAGAAGATGCTAGCAGAATTTTGATTGGCTGAACTGCAGTGGCCGTGTCATCATACCGTCAGCTTGAAAAAAACTCAACCTCAGGTCAAGCGTATCGTGAAATGACAGTTGGGAAATGCTAACTGCCACATGTGAATGGTGGTTGTTCTACCATTAAGAATTTTTTACCATACTGTGCAAATAATTCAATCATTATATATTGTATACTGTATGTGATAAAATATTTATGGTGTATAAAATGAAATTTTATATGAAAATTTTATTTATGATTTTTTTTTTTCATGATTATCGCATGTTACCAGCATAAAGTAAAAACGAAACTTATAGGAGTTTCGCTTCTTTGGCCGAAATAAATAATTTATTATATATATATATATATATATATATATATATATATATAAACAAAAAAAAAACAAAACAAAACAAAACTAACAAAAAAAAAGGTTTACTTGGGGTAACTGCTATAATGTATTATATTTAAATTAAAGCTAGTTTTTTGTCTACTTTTTAATAATCCATTTGCTATTTTTATGTATTTACTATTATTTTTTAAAATAATTTGTTCCTATTTTTAGGGTGTCTTTGCTACTGTATGTATGTACTTCTTAAATATAGGTAAAATGTAAAAGCATTTATGCATACAATAAGTGTAACGTATCAAATTATTAATTAAAATTTTTGCACATTAGCTAAAGATACTTACTCTAAACAATTTTTAATTGTTAATGTAAATGAATTACCATTTATTCACAATTGGCAAGACTTCTATCCAAAGCAACTCACTGTTGCTAGTGGCCTTCTCAACAACTGTAGAAAAAACATATTATTATTTAGAACTGTGTTTAATTTATATATTTTTATGATTTACAGCATTTTTGGACTAATGTCAGAAATGCATTAATAAGTGTGAAAATCCAATTACTCTCTTGTTTTGCCTTCTCCTGCTACTTAGTCTACTCAAGATGGAGATATACTATTTAACCCAGCTTAAAACAGCAATTTGTTCACACAATTCTGCATAGATTTGCAACATGAAAAGATGATTACTATCGTTATTTTTTATGGCTGAGTAAAAGAGTGGATTATTCAAAACGATCAGTGGATGAACGCAGGGATAATTGAATATTAAGTACACTGACTGATAAAGACACAGATTAACTGGTTTTGAAATTATGTATTTGAACCAGCCTGATCTCACGGCAATTTGTACATATTTTACGAGGTGGCTAATTTGTACGAATTCGTACGACCTCACTCGTACAAATTCATACGATTTTTGCTATATCGTACATATTTTACAAGTTGCCCAATTCATACGAATGACCTACACCTAAACTGAACTGCGGTATTCTGTACATGAATGTTATGTTTTAATTGTATACTATAAAATAACTAGGCGGCTAACTCCTTTATCACTGCTGACCCCAGGTTGACCATTAAACGGCTGAGGTGTCGTGACAGTTGTGGTATGATAGTTATGTGAGTTTCTACATGACTGACATGAGGGGGATGAGGGTATATATGTGTGACAATACTATGTGACGTGTCTTTAACAGGACAGGCTGTCGCGGGTTTTGGGTGTGTTTGGCAAACATGACATGAAGCATGTGTTTGACCTTTCACTATCACCCATCTTCAGTGCTTTACCCAAATGTCTGTCATTCCTGCTGCACACGGGGTTACAATAAGTTGATCTCTTCACTGTTGCTTCACCACATGCAGTGCATGCTTGAACATATCTTCTTCATGAATTCATCATGTCCATTTATATATATATATATATATATATATATATATATATAATCATTCTAATACATGTATAACGTTTTTTTTACAGTATATATATATATATATATATATATATATATATACATAATGAAATTTATAATTTATACTTAAAAAAAAAAAACTTTATACATGTATTAGAATGATTAAACTCATTGATACATGATGTTTATTTTTTTGGCTATTTTTATCAAACAGAAGAAAATGTTGGGGGGAATGGGGTCAGGAAATGAAGCAAGCCGAAATCGAGCTTTTGTTCGAGTTCCTGTCAGACTTGTCAGAGCATGTGCACTTACCAATACAATTTATGTTTAATATTTAATATTTACTGTCTTTGTTGGACTGCCACAGATTCAAACAATTTATGTTAAATAATGGTCATTTTGAAATTAACCTCTTATTTTCCCAATTAGGTTATTTTTTATTTATTTTCTTTTATGTACTCCTTGTACCCAATCAACATAAATTATTTAATCTTTAACTCTCTATTTTACAGCAAATATGACCGAAATGTGACTGTTTTCCAGCATAATGTTGTTTTACTTTGGAGTCAATTTTTTACACACACAAAAAAAACAAAACAAAACAAAAAAAACCCTGAAGGTCAGAGGAAATGTTAACTAAAAATTCTGCAATCATTTTGTCACTTCCTTGAAACACTTAAGTTATTTATAGCCGAGTATCAAAGCTGTTTTATTCAGTACATTGAATGTGAAAGGTGACCATGTGGCATTTTGCTAACCTTCTCCTTTGGTGTTCACACAAAATAAAGTCACATACTGTAGTTTCAGAACGACATGTATCGATGGGGGGCGGGGGAAACTATACTTATTCCCTAAGGCATACCTCAGGGTTCTGCATCTGGCCCGCTTGGATTCCAGTTGTTCATTGTTAAAATAAACATTAATTTACTTTTTTTTTTACCTACAGGTGATAGGGGTTAGTAGTACTTAGTAACACTAAAAGTGTGAATTTTTAAGTTAAATTCATCACCAAGTAAGCAATACATTAGATTTTTATTTATTTATTTTTTTGCCAGTGTTGTAAAAACAAATGTGCGGTCTGTCTCTGTCAGCTGTTTCCTCTTTTTCCATCTATATATTGTATTTTGTGACCTTTCCATGTGAGAGATAAAGAGAAAGGGGGTGGGGGGATACAGAGAATAAAGAAGTGTCAGAGCCTAGCAGAATAGCACAAAAAAATAAACAGTTTTAGCTCAAAGGATAAAATATCTGCAGCTTAGAAGAACTAAGTCGATAGAGGAGGGGGGATAAGCCATGTAAATATTCTTCTGTTTACCTGTCTGCATGTCGCAAATTAATCACTCACGCACGCACACACACATACAGAGTCTGTTTACCTGTCTGCGCAGCCTACATTAATCATGGGGGTGTATGGAACAGCTTCACTGTAAACAGTTCTAAGCGCTACCAGTTGGCACCGTTTTGTTTTGGTGAGGATACGAAATGAGTGATGGGCCCTTAACACTGCACTGAGGGGCTGCCAGCCATGATGGAGGGTCGCGGGACACTAGGGTGCGTGTGTGTGTGTGTGTGTTGTGTCTGTAGTAGTCTCCCTACTACCCTTGAGTTCAAAAGTAATGAGTGCTGAGTGTATAAAGTGTTTCTGGCTGTGTGTATTTGTGCCATGTGAAACTTTCCAGAGGATATGTAATTGCTTTTAGTTTAGGAGGGCTTAATGGAGGTCTCATTTCTGTTTCATTTAAGTATCAACATTGTCTCAGATGTTACACCTAAAATTTCTTGGGAGAAATAAGTATACACACAAATGAAACAATTATTGACATACTTTAGGACAGTAATAAGTATAATGCACTTTATATTTTTATCACAAATATACTAAGAATACATAATAAAAATATTTTATTGTTATTGTTTGTAATTCCTTCAAGATAACAACAAGATCTTATTTGCAACTTTTCTTTTCAGTAGGTTTTCATGTCAGCTGGTTTCTTGGATTTTTTTTTCTAAGAAATGTGTGTGTGTGTGTGTGTGTGTGTGTGTGTGTGTTTAAGGGAAAGTTAACTGAAATAAAATTAAAGCTGGAATATGAAAAGAAGTCACAGAGGGCCAAGGTAGTTAGTTCTGCTTCTTTGCTTTATAAGATTCTTACCTGCTGATTATTTTACATTTAAATCATTTGAATTTGGTTCGGCTTAAATATGCTTTCATATGTAGGGGTCTGGATTACCGCTCAACATATCTTTGCAGGGGGGGGGCATCTTAACTCGGCTCATTATCATAGCATTTCAGCTACCTGCCTCATTAATTTCTCCTTTTTGGGGGGCAGAATGGTTTAATTTAATATATTCTGCGCGTTTAATCATGTCGCATGTACTTGCGGCTATGGAAGAGCTGGACGGATCACAGGCCTTTTGATTTTCACAAATCCAACATCCTTCAATGGGTTCAGTGGTGCTCATGAAAGAAAGATGCTCCGAAATCGGAGAAAGAAAGATAGAGAGAGTTGAATAAGACAGGTAAAGAAAAAAAAGATGGGTAAGTGTACAAGTCTATCACTCTTTCAAACCTTTTTTTAAACAGCAGCATGCACACATAATCACCTCTTCTTTTAAATATTTTGAGAGAATATGTGAAAATGTTTCTTTTTTAAATTTTTTTTTTTCTAAAATAAGTAATACTATAAGTCCTGTTCAAATGTTGTTTTTGAACATGCTTTTGCTGGTATTGCTTTGATACTTTAGATCAGTGATTTTCACATTTTTATGCTATAATGACTAAGATTCAGTTGCTCTGTGGCCCTAATCAATGTTCTTGTTAATTAATGGTTAATAGCTAATTGATATTAACGTTAAATATTGCTGATTGTATGTTGTTGTATCTTGCGTATACTAGGAGAACAGGGTAACCAGTTAGCACTATGCTAAGCTAGTAGGCTAAGTGGTTAACTTGCTAACTAAAAACACAAACAAAAGGAACATGTTTATTTGACCATCTGTAGCTTCGGTTATACAACGTGACGTTATATCATTTAAAAGGCATTAACAAATTTTCATGATTAAAATCACATAAATCACAAAGCAATTTTTTGATACGTTGAACAGTTTTTCAGAATCTTACATTACAGAAAAAAATGGTTTGTTTGTCAATCCAGTTCATCCACATTATGCTCCATTTCACTATTTGTTTATCCAGATCATGCATTCCATCTTCAAATTGGAAGTTTAAAGGATTTTATAAAGATTCTCTATTTGTTTGCTAAATTAAATTGGATTTATATTGTTTTATTTATATTTTGATTTATATAAATGCTAACATTATTTTGTGTTTATTAAGTTGCAAGTGGTAAGTATATATGTATATATTACCATCATTTCTGTCCAGTTTTTACAAACAAGAGTGTGACAGTGTGTCAAATTCTGTAAATGTGAACTGTTTTGCTCACTTTTTCCTCTGAAGATTTCAAGGAACAACCTTGTTTGAAAACCCCTTTCTCTAGATGATCTTTTCACTGAGAAAAATCAAGTTTCCTTCACACTCGCTCAAAATATTATGTTCATCCACATTTATCCACACAACCTCATTGTCATGAGCAATGGCATTTAATTCCACTAATAACGTTTCCACGCAGGTTCATTATTAGCGCGAGTGTCGGGGGATGTTTCTCGGGTGAAGTTTGTGAATTCCCAGGTCAGCACTTACATTAATGAGAGCGTTGTCGAGGGCTTTCTGTGGCGTGTTTTTTTGCTAATTCCTCTCAAACTGTGACCTGTAACGTGTCTTCAACCCTCCTGTTTGAAATAGAGGCTTTTAATGCTTAGTGCATGTGATAGATGGAGCTTAGAAGGAAAAAAAAAGACACTTCCAAAGAATGCAGATGATTAGTTTGACGAGTTGAAGAGTGGGAAAAGAAGCGTTCTGTGCTCTCATTGTGTTTCAATAACTTTAAAAAGAAACTAATCCAGTGTACTCTAATTGCATGCCACCTCCCAGATGGGGACCTCTCCTCTCCAGATTCATTGTGGTACAGAATACTGCAGCAACCTCTAAGGATCCCGCTTGCAGTATTCCTGTAGATCCCATAATGAGTTTTTAAAAGATATAATAGTGCTCTATTAGAGATTCTAAAACCCTAAAAAAGAGGTTTGTCTTTGCAGGCATCAGATATTAACGTTGACGCTGGATTAAGGTTTCATTTCGTCGGCTCCGTCCATTATTCGGCCCAGTCGGCAATCTGGCAGATTGACGGGAACTTTTAATTAAACCGCAGTAATTATGGTGGAAATCTCTCATGGAAAAGAAAGACTCCAAATTCATTTCATCTGACTAATTATCGGCCACATCCCGATGTCTGCGCCGCATAAGTTCGAAGCGGCCATCTGAGACGCCAACGGCGCGATTGGGCAAGAGAGGTCAGACAATAAGAGGCCCAAAGTTCTTTGTGCAACAAAAAGTCGTCGGTTCGCTGTCTTCATTAGATCTTTTGGTTCTAGCTAACACAATGAATGCAATCATCTCTTCCTGCGGTGTGGAAATGAATATCATAAGTTGCTTTGAATTCGGCCAAGGAACAATCACACGGAGGAGATAGCGCTGTTGATTTTGCAACCGTGGCTGAGCGAGTCAGTGAATCAGAATGTTTGCTGACTCCGCCGAGAAAAGGACGCACGGGACGCTCGCTTTTCCATCTCAACCTCCCCCTCTCTCTCTCGCTCTCTCTTCCTGGGTTTAGGGCGAAAAGTAATATAGGAATCGCTTTAGGCGGAAAAGAGCATTGCTATTTAGGCTTAGAGGCTCAATCAGTCTGGCTGGAATGATGGCGATGGTGAGTTACCATTAGGCTGACCTGATTAGGGCCGACTTAGGCACCGCAGTCATATGTGCCATTTCCCTGATAGTGCTGGAATCTGGATTTCCCGCTTGGCTGCGTCCGTACGGCTAAACTCAGCCAAGCGCGGTGTCTCTGAGCGCGCAGAGCGGGAAGGTAATTCTCATTTCAGCCCAGTGCTCCGCACACTCGACAGAATCTCACACTGCGGAAATCCGGCGTGGAGGGAAATATGACGTTTTGGCGATTTCACAGAACTTTGGTGTAATGTTCAGGCCGACATCTATAATATTGTGTTGGGTGTGGTGGGGAAGTTATCTAGAAGGATGTTAAGAACGTTTAGCTGTTAATACGCTTCAAAGGCATCCACTTTATGCCCGTAAACTGATGTTCATTCTGTGTTTCTGAGTCTGGATGAAGTTAGACAGATAGATAAATGAATGCAGTTTTCAGAACACACCTGTTTTCCACTGTTCAACACAATCCAATGTAGTTCTGCCCCAAACTCATGCCACTGGACAAAGTCCACCTTCTGTTTTCTAATTGGCTGACAAGATCTGGCAACCCTATGTATGTATGTATGTTTCAGTAATAACAGTCAAATAGTAATTTTAAAGTATAAACAGTATTTAAAAAAATGCATATATTGAGCTGTGGTGGTCATGCTACAAGTGTGAGTTCGAATCTGGCTGGCGACATTTATTTCCCAAACCTGTTTTAACGCTTTTTTCCCATCATTTCCATTATATTAAGTTGCCATTATAAATAAAAGTGACCAAAATAAACAGAACAATTAGATTTTACATATTCTCAGGTGCAGAAATTGCCACCGTGATGCTAAGCAGCCTGGGTTTTTCACGCATTTCTATGTCATCGTGATGTTCTGAGTGGTTGCTTATAGTTCAAATCAAGAGATTTCCAGAGTCTTGATTTTCTGGTCTCAAGTACCTACTTAAAGGGATAGTTCACCCAAAAATGAAAATTCTGTCATTAATTACTCACACTCATGTCCTTCAAAACCCTTCGGAACACAGATTAAGATATTTTTGATATCCGAGAGCTTTCTGATCCTCCATAGAGAGCTATGGAACTACCACGATCAAGGCCCAGAAACATATTAAGGACAACATTATAATAGTCCATGTGACATCAGTGGTTCAACCGTAATTTTATGAAGCTACAAGAATACTTTTGTGTGCAAAGAACACAAAAAAATGACTTTATTCAACAATTCTTCTCTTCTGTGTCATTCTCTGCTGAGTACCACGATGCATGCATCACAGAAAGTATTCTTAGCTTCATAAAATTACAGTTGAACCACTGATGTCACATGGACTAGTTTAATGATGTCTTTACTATCTTTCTGGGCCTTGAACATTGTAGTACCATTGCTGTCTATGCAGGGTCAGAAAGCTCTCGGATTTCATCAAAAATATCTTAATTTGTGTTCTGAAGATGAACGAAGGTCTTACGGATTTGGAATGACATGAGGGTGAGTAATTACTGACAAAATTTTTATTTCTCTTTAAGTGTAAACATGAGGTATCATTCATGTACTGTACTTTATAGTTTCAAATCTCTAACCTAAATAACAGTAATAGCCCCATTAGCATTATCAAAGACCACTGATAAAACTGACTGAGGAACGTGTTAAATACAAGAAAATGTACATTAACTTTCAGTATGTGGTTCATTTGTTCAGCATTAGCTAAAGTTTAGGCATGTTTTGTTACATACAGTTGCACAATGTGTGTTTGTGAAAATTCCAGTGGTTTCATTACATACAGTGCGTCTCATTTTCAGACCTGCTTCAGCATGATGGACCCACGTTTCCATTGGCATTTTTTCCCTCTCTCTCTTTCTTTGTTTCTCTCTCTTTCTCGCAGTAGATGGCGTAATGTCAAGTTGGGCACGGAGCCCAGTTCTGCAGCAGCGTTGCGTCCCGTACTGACACACGGTTACAGTTCCTCATTCAGCGCGTCCAATCCTCATTTCAGCATTATTTCATCACCTGTGTGTGTGTGTGAGCGTTTAACTGCGGATGGTGACTACAGGTTTCTACCGATGAATCAGCACGAACACAATTGGTCTCTCTCTTTCGCGTTCTATTCTCCCGTTCTGTCCGTCTGTCATCAGGCTTCACCCACCCTCTGAGCTGTCACTCTAGAACAAGGATGCCCATTTAGTTTGGACACAATTATACACTTATGTGTGTGTGTGTAGCCCATGCATGCCGTAAGACATCGAGCAGGGACCTGGGCCAGTCGGAAATGTGATCCGCCCCATCGGCCGCCCCCTCCTGCTCCGGGTCTGCCCGTCTGGGAGAAAGGAACAGTGGGAATTCTGTGTGGCTTTGGGCAGCCGAAGCCTCTTCCCAACAATTACCTTCAATTAGGGGAGCACAGCGGCGCACAGGCAGAGAAAGGGACCCCATTAGAGGCCAGGCCGGGCGACTGGAGTCAGGCCAGTCCTACTGTCCCCCTCTGCTCACTTACACTGCCCTGGGGCTAGGGTTACACCACACACACCCTGCCTCTCCAACCCTACCTGTCTATCTAGCTGCTTCTGTCTTCCTGGTCATCCTGATTGTCTTCTTTTCCTT
>JAFVLL020040977.1:87500-112898 GCA_021397915.2 Tor tambroides
ACCCGAACTTAAAACTACCTTACTAACTATTAATAAGCAGCAAATTAGGAATTTATTGAGGGAAATGTCATAGTTAATTGTGAATAAGTGTTCCCTATTCTAAAGTGTTACCATATATATATATATATATATATATATATATGTATATATATATACACACACACACACACACACACACACACACAACGTTAAATTAATATTAATAACAATTAAAAAAATAATAATATTAAATGTCAACTAAAGCTAAGGTTAAGAAAATAAAATTTATCTAAATGTTTTATTATATGATCTTGACTTCAACTGAAGATGGAAAAAAATCTACTAAATGTTTTACATGTAGCTATGATATGATATATGATACGATACGATACGATATGATATTAATTTATATTATCTCCCTCAAATTAAATTGTATTAAGTAAAATTAAAATATAATTACGCAAATATATGGCACATTTATACATAATGATTATTTTAGTATAGCCCTGTCTTAAATTGCTACATTAAATTTTATTAACTACTTATTTACTAGCATGGTATTCTGCACCATATACTGCCTACTGTATTTTTTAAGGAGTATATAAAATATGCATATTATAGTATATATTATAGTTTATTCTTGTCACATGACTTCATTATGTTGTCCAGCTATTCACCCAGTTAACTTGAAAATAAAAATAACTAGAATGATATCTGGGGTTTTATATACTGTAAAATATCTTAATTTATGTCATATTACTTCTGTAACACTTTAGTGAAGGGACTATTAACATATTGGCCGTTTATTAGTACTTATAACGCACATTCTGCATGACCATATTCTACATCCCTAATCCTACCCAATACTTAAACTTAACAACTACCTTATTTACAATTAATAAGTAGCAAATTAGGAGTTTGAGGCAAAAGTCGTTGTTAATGGTTTGTTAATAGCGAGAATTGGAGCTTAAAATAAAGTGTGACCATCACTACTTCTTATATCACTTGATAACTAGAAGTAGTATATCATCATATTTCATTCTCAGCATGCTAAACAAACTGTGTGTGGATTACTTTAGAAACAGTCGACATATTTAAATTTGTGTTACTGTGACTAATTCTAGCTCTCTTTCTACTTTCCTATCACAGTGAATTACTGTCTAAAACAACTGTTTACAATGGAGACTAACTTTTAAATCTGTTGTGACTGACAGGGATTGAATACAAACATACACAACACAATCATCCATAAGCAGTAGGCTAGCAGTGTGTGTCAGACTCTTGAACGTGTCAGTGTGTATGTGTGTGAGTATGATAAGATCTCAATGATGTCAGGAGATTATGCTCTTAAAACCAGGACTAATTATAAGCTCCCTGCACTAAGCACTGGAAAAGTATTAATTAAACCATCTCATTTATCAAAACCTTTTGGCACGGGGAGCACAAAAAGGGAAAGTCAGGGAATGTTTGTGTGTGTGTGTGAACTGCAGACAGCACAGTTCTTCAGGCTAATCTAGCTAGCTAACACAGCTAGCTGACAAAACGGACCTTTTTACACAGATTATCAGTGATGAAGTAGGTGAATGGTTTTGGAAGTTTTTAGCAGTTTCTAATATCTGCAGAAAACTATTTGTTAACAATTTCTGTCATGTAATTTGGAATCAGTAACAAACTACAATTTGTAAGTAATCTACCCAGCTCTGACTATATGCAAACGATGCCAATGTATATTAGCATAATATAAGGATTTTTACGAATCTATTTGGTGCTGCTAATGCTGCAGAAATTATACACTTTTAAGACTAATCTACAGTAGATGTTAGTGGTGTATAAAGGCATATTCACATCAAGAATTATAACTATAACAACTATTAGCATTCACATATTAATGTTCTGTTTACTATAAGCATGCGCTGCAATTTTGTCATCTGCCACTTTAAATGCTCAAGCTCTTTAAAATTTGTGTTGTGCGTGTGTGTGTGTTTGTGTAAAAATGTGTTTATTTTTTGTCAGTTGGGAAAAAAAGTGTTTCCTCTGTTTTGCTGTCATTGTAGCTGTGGTGTGGACTTTATTACTCTCATAGAATCAGAAAAATTTTACATTAGGGAACACATGCAATATTCAAGAGTTTTCCCTCAATTAACTCCTAATTTGCCGCTTATTGATAGTCAGGCAGTTGTTGTAGTAGTTAAGTTTAGGTACTGGGTATCGTTAAGGGATCTAAAATATGGTCATGAATTAATATGTGCTTCATAAGTATTAATAAACAGCCAGTGTGCTAGTAATATGTGTGCTAATAAGCAAATAGCGAATAGTGTTGACGGTAACACTTTAGAATAGAGCACACTTATTCACTATTAACTACGACATTTCCCTCAATAAATTCCTAATTTGCTGCTTATTAATAGTTAGTAAGGTAGTTGTTAAGTTTAGGTATTGGGTAGGATTACGGATGTAGAATAAGGTCATGTAGAATAAGGCATTAATATGTGCTTAATTACTACTAATAAATGGCTAATATTCTAGTAATATGCATACTAATAAGCAACTAGTTAAGAGACCCTAAAATAAAGTGTTACCGTTAAGGGTTACCGTTGTTAGCTGTAAGCAGCATGGCAGTATTCCTTCCTTTCTTGTTCTTTTCTGAAGGGTTGAAACTTAATTTGACTTCGCTTACATTTTGTAGGCCTTCCAATAATTAATCTAGCACTCATACTTTTCTAAGCTTGAACAGTAACATTCTGTTTGCTCTCATGTTTTAAGCTAATTTTGAACATGAATCATAAACGGTACATCAGAGCTTCACATCATACGTCCTGTATGAGTTCTGTACACAGTGAGTCTCATTAATGAGCCGCTTGAGTTATTCTGCCTTCATTTCAAAATGCATAAATTCATGCTTTTCATATTCTGCGCTGGAATCCCATTACGCTGTGACTGTAATATTTCGGGTATTAAGCTCAGTGACTCTGCGCGGTAATGGCTGAGAGGGGCCGTGCGCGTCGCCGCTTCGCGTTACGGACGATATTAATCAGGCTCTCCCCGAAGAAAAGACGAGCCGAGAAGAGAGAGAAGCAAGAAAGAGAAACATCAGAAAACCAATTCAGCGAACAAAGGCTCATGTGTTCCCCGGTGGCCCGGGATCGAAGAGCAAATGAAAGAGGGGAACGAGAGACAGAAAATGAAAGAATGGAGGTTTTATCAAGGTGTTGGGTGGAAAGACTTGGAGGGGTGAGGTGGAGCCATTGTGGCGCTTTGACTGAATGAGGAAACCCCGTCATTCAGGTCAATTCATTTGGAATCTTTTTTCTCTTTATCAGGTGGTTTTGTGAATAATTGAGATAGTGGGTAGAGGGCATTGTGCCAAGGGGTGTTCCCGCTCACTAGCTCTGTGCTTGACGCCACCACGCAGGTAATTTGTCTAGTGTGCGTCGAAGCAGGACAGAGAATCGACCATAAAAGGGGGCCAATTGGCACTGTTTTATTGAGTCATCATTAATTCCTAATCCTTTCTAGTACCTCAAAAACATATTCGCATCAGGTTGATGGGTCATTCTTCATTTGCTGTGGCAAGTAGACATCAACTTTAAATACCAATAAATTGTTCACATTTTGTCTTTTTATGTGAAGCTATCAAAATGTATGTTTTGTAAGTTTGAGAAATATTATTTGACAAAATCTGCATATAATGAGAGAAACATGAAGCAGTGAGATTTTTGTCATTCCTCTATAAAAAAGGGAATGATAATTTGCACTACATTCTGTTGTTTTCTCCAAGGAGTTTTCTTAATTTATATATATCATTTATTATATTTAATATAGGACATGGATGATAATGAGTTACATTTACTGTTTCTTGGAAAATATGTAATTAAACAATATGACACATTGTACTTTTACTTTGTTACACTGGTCGATGTTCCTCTTGTTACTTCACATTAAAACAATATATGTAAGGAAATGCATGTTTATTTTAAGGGCTTGTTAGATTCATTTTTCTGTGGCGTGAACAATGCACTGTTCATGAATAAATCACTCTTTTGAGTTAATGCTATTCAAAGATTTGATCAAGCAAATCAGTTTGAATGATTGGTCCCACTTTATATTAAGTGGCCTTATACATTAAAAATAAGTACAATGTACTTATTGTGCTCATATTGTATTGTAAAACACTGTTGCTGCTGTTAAGGTGGGATACGGGTAAGGTTAGGGACAGGTTTGGTGGTATGGGTAGGTTGAAGGGTGGGTTAAGGGGTAAGGGATGGGTCAACAGTGTAATTATAAATGTAATTACAGAAATTAATTACAGATGTAATTACATGCAAGAATATAAATACAATTTAAATGTACATGTATGTATACAATAAGATTATTGTATCACATGATTAATTTAAATGTAAATGCACAGTAGTTAATATAAAGTGGGACCGAATGATTAATTCAGTTGAGTTCACGCATGCACTGAACTGTCTGTATTGTCACTAATAAAATAGTAACAGCAAAACTTAAGAACACAATATAAAGATTGTTAGAAATTAGTGTTGTCAAACGATTAATTGCGATTAATCGCATCCAAAATATATGAGTGTGTACTGTGTATATTTATTATGTATATATAAATACAGACACATGCATGCATATATTTAAGAAAATTGTTATGTTTATATATTAAATATATTTATATATAATATAAAATATAATAATATAAATATGTAAATGTATATACATTTAATGCATGTGTGTGTATTTATATATACATAATAAATAAACAGTACACACATATATTATGTAAACAAAAACGTTTATTTTGGATGTGATTAATCGCGATTAATCGTTTGACAACACCATTAGAAATGGACATTAGCCTACAGTCTGTGTATCTAAGTAAATTTGTACAGTATAGTGAGAAAACATCCCTTGTTCTGAATAAGATCTGAAGTAAACGGTATCTCACTACTATTTTAACCTTATTCCAGAAATTAAGATTCATTTAATTGTACTTGTACTACTTTAATTATTTCACATAACTTCTTGTATTTTTACTTGAGTAAAGCTTTTGGTTACTATAAGGGTCTTACACAATATTTGAAATTTGATTCGGAGATTTGATACGTTTATTTTAAATTTGAAAAAAAAAAAATATATATATATATATATATATATTAGCATGCCTATTATTAATATATTGGCTGTTTATTAGTACTTATAAAGCACGTATTCTGCATGAACATATTCTACATCCCTAATCCAACCCTATACCTAAACTTAATAACTACTTTATTAACTATTAATAAGCAGCAAATTAGGAGTTTATTAAGGCAAAAAATTGTAGTTAATGGTTTGTTAATGGTGAGAACTGGACCTTAAAATAAAGTGCTCTAAATATATTTGATAATTTATTATAGATTTTGTAACATTTATATATTATTATTATTATTATTATTATTATTATTATTATTATTATTATTATTGTTTATTATTATTATTTGATTTGATTATTTATACTCTGAATAAGTCACCTTTAAAAAATGCTTACATTTTAAAACTGAGCCTTGATTTGCTTTGAACAAAATATATAAACATATGAAGCAAGGTTAATTTCAGAATTCAAAATTAACCTGATGTACTTCAAAATAGTAATACAGAATAAAGGTCTGCTTTTCAAAAACATATTCGCTACAGTGAACTGGAGTGGTAGAGAATGCTGGGATAGATGAAGGTAGAAAAGAGCACAGAACTAGGGTTATACGACTCTCTGAGTAATCTGAGGAAGAAATGGAGAGGGAGATCTTGCAATCTATGTTTCATTAATTCAGCATTTTTATCGTTGTGCTCATCTGTCGTGTTGCGAAAATGTTGCGATCATGGGAGATCAACCTTGGATTAGGTTCTGAAAAAAGCCAGAGTGCATGTAGATCACAGGAATGTGTGTGTTTGTGCACGAGAGAACATTTATCAACATCCTATGTAGCTAAAAACATTCATGCTAATCTGATGGAAGAAGGCTGATTATGCTAAGATTGACATGCTAACGTTTACACACATCACTCAATCTGCCCCTCAAGTTTCCGCCTGAACATCTCACACCAACACATTTGATGGGAAAACAAGCAATTTTATGACTAATAATTTGTGTAGCTATAGGCCCAACAAGTTCTCCGCTAAACGCACGCCGGTTTAATTACAATTGTGTGTGCGTGTGACTGATTTTCTAAGTCATATTTATTTTTCAGTCTCTGCAATTCTCTGTAAATTACAATGAAATGTACACCACCTCCAGCAATCCCTCTGCTTCGTTTTCAAATGCTTTCTCTTTTCCAAATTAAAAAAAAATATATATATAACGCTATCCACACCTCATATGTTTTAAAAAGCTTCCAATTCATGCTGTCGATAATGCAGAACGATTCTGCTTAATTAAACTTGTATAGGCAGAGCAAAGTTTAAAGAGAGAGGCAAAATTCACTCATGTCATGCTAGCAAAATGTGCAAATTATCAAATACAAATTAATTAATGTTTTGAGCCCATGTTCGGAGCAATGAATTGCATTTAGGAAATTAAAAAGATAGGAGCTGCTCAGCCTTGCTACGCTAGTGTGTAATTTATTACTGCTAAGTTCAAAAAGCAAAATAAAACCATGTCACAAACACAGCCCGGCTAATGTTGGAATGATTTTTATAATAGCTATACCCTAAAACACTCGTTTCTGCTGAGTTTTAATTAAAAGAAAGATGGAAATATGCACGAGTGAGATGATATACATCGCTCTTTCACATCTGAGGGCGAATGACCCTACTCTCCTCCTCTTCTCATTCTTTCAGCAAATTTGCAATTATTCAAATGCTCGTTTATTAAATTATTATTTTTTTAATTCTTGAGACATGAAACAAAACATATTCCACAGTTTTAGCTTCCATTAGTTTTTAAAATAGCAACATTTCAGCTTTGAAAGTAGTCATATATGAAAAACAAGTTTGTTTGTTTTTTAATTACTATCATTATTTTTATTAGCCCAAATTTATTATTTATTTATTTATTTGTTTGTTTGTTTTTATATACAGCATTTAAATTTTACTCAATATTTTACTCAATGTATCAATACTTAAAACCACTTTCTTTAGAGCATAAATCAATTCACGTAAAAAAAAAATAAAATAATAGTTGTTGCAATTAGTTATCATAACTTTAGTGTTTACAATTTTGCATTACTATAACTTTACCAGATTTGATTTTAAAACTCAAATATCCATGTTTTCACTTTAACACATTTCAAATTCAAGACTAAACTTAAGACTTAAAATTATGAAATGAAAAGGCAGCATGGACATTTTTTAAATTGAAACTTTGTTTCATATTTATTAAATTTAACATGAAAAAATACACATGTACCTTGTCAACACTGTCAGATATTTATGAAAACATTTATGAAAATATCAAAGCCAACACAAGTATTGAAAATGTACCTACAATAATCTAGAAAGTTGTTTAATTTAAGGTAATATAAATTATTAGATTATTATTTACAAATAAGTAGTATTTGTTTTATTTTTGTTGTTTTATTTGTTTTATTTTTATTTATTTTTTTCTTATATTTTCAACACAGCTGATGTAAATGTAAACTTCATCACCCAAATTGTAAAGAACTGATTTAGATAATTATAAGTATATTATTTTTAGATTGATGTCATATTAAGTAGATCATGCTTTTAGTATAAAATACAAACATATTGTCGAACATTCCAGGTTGTTCTCCCTCAACGATAGCCTTGTTTTTACTGCAATGAAGGGCACTTTCAGAAACACTGAGTGCTTTAATCAAAGAGGACAAAGCCAGCTTAAGGGTCATCACATTTTGACCCTTGACCTGACGGGGACCCCTGCTCCTTTTTTGGTCCCTCAAGGGTCAGTTTGTCTTGAACAAAGCCTATATAAACACTAGGCTGTCAGTCACTTAGCATACTAATGCATCTCAGTGGTCTGGATGGATAAGATTTTGACCTCTCTGAGGACACACCAACCTCATAGTCAACTGCAGCGGCCTCAGGGACTCTTATTTAAGAGAGCTGTCACTAGATCAGCATTGTCGTATGTTCAAACCCATATCAAAACGGACATGGAGAAACCTGATCTGAGATCAGCTTTCATACTGTTGTACTGAGAGTGAATGCAGGCCCACAGTCAGAGAAGCACCTGGATGGGTCAGCGTGAGGTAAAATGAAGCAGCAATGTGTTAGTATTGGGGGGCGCATGCCCTTTGCCAATGACCTGAGACTAGATTTGCATTTCCTCTCACAATAGGGAAGGGGCATATGTAGAAAAGGTTGGTGTCAGGTGTCATGCAGAAAAGCACATATGCATGATGTCTAAAGGCTTGTTTGTGTCTCTGACTTGATACGTAAGTCTAAAATATTAACAAGCAAGTTTTGTAATTAAACAAATGTAAAAAAATCACACACACACACACACACACACACATGTATGTATGTATGTATGTATATGTATGTATATATATATATATATATATATATATATATATATATATATATATATATATATGCCCGTTTATACCAAGTCTAATCTAACTGAATAACAAAACAAAAAAAAAAACCTTTGGTGTATAAAAACTATACACATCAAGTCAAAAAGCTATAAACAAACAAACAGCAAAAGGTTAAAAATATTATTAAAGTGTACGTATTTAGGATACACAAAATTCTAGCTATGATAGTAACCTTAGTAAGAAGGAGTCAATTGTGCAATTGTATTACAAACATCTTCATTTCCATCATAGAATACTATTAAAAACAATACTTTATATAATTTGAGATGTGGTGGAAATGAGTATGATGTAAAAAAAAATTAAAATAAAAGAAGTTTATATAATATATGTACTGTATTATATAAAATACATTGTATAACAAAAAAAAACAAAACAAACAAACAAATAAAAAACACTGTTAATAGACAAATTAAATAAAGTGCAATTAAGAGCTTATTTTCTAAATGCCCACAGAGCCAAACATAGCCATAAATGTCGATCAAATACATAATGAAATAAATACATACATACATACATATATAATCAACACAGTCTTTTAGTACAAAAGCTATGGACATCACAGTATGATACTCTGTATTCAATGTCAAGGTTAAGATGCAGTATCTCAGCCTAAAGTGATTATTCTTTTCTTGTCCCAACGTACTCTCAATCCTTTTTAAACGCTGACGTACAATGCGTTAAACTCTTTTTCATTTATCTCCCCTTTTTCACCATTTCTCCTTTACTCTCCCTCACTTTCTCTTCACCTGCACTTGACAACTTCAACGGAACGGTACATCCGTGACTCACCGCGAGTCCACATCCACCATTGTTCATTGTGAATGAACGTCCGTCAGAGGAGAAAAGAAAAGGCTGTGTGGTGAGGATTGGACGAAGCGCGAGTTAATTAAGAGTGTGAGAGAAACAGAGGGAGCCGTACACCTCCGTTAAAAAGACGACACACTCAGATAAGAGGATAACGCATTAATTACTTCTCTCATTGCTACAATGGAGTCTGAGAGTTGAGAGAAGGTCATGGAGTCTTTGGCGTGGAGCACAGCTTTATAACAAGAAAAAGACTAAATGAATGGAGGGTGGAATGGAAACTGGGAGACAGATGCAAAGGTGATGAGAAAGAGAAACTATGAAATTAAACCTGCACCAATTAAAGCATTAGCACCACAACAACAAAGCAAGTGTGTGTGCATTTTTCTAACCTACAATTCAAAGTGTCTTTAAATATTTACTTAAGAGTAAGCTAAATCGGCAACACTTTAGTATTGGGACCAGTTCTCACTATTAAGTAGTTGCTTATTAGCATGCCTATTATTAACATATTGGCTGTTTATTAGTACTTATTTTCTTCATGAACATATTCTACATCCCTACCCTACCTATCTATCATACCCAATACCTAAACTTAACAACTACCTTACTAACTGTTAATAAGCAGCAAATTAGAACTTTATTGAGGCAGACGTCATAGTTAATGGTTTGATAATAGCAAGAATTGGACCTTAAAATAAAGTGTGACTGCTAAATCTGACGAAGGCACTAATGTTTTATTTACTTTACAATTGCAGAAAGTAAACTTTTAGGTTAGGACTTACAGCCATGTTACTTTTAGTTTTGTAGATTCGTGCCTGAGTGCTTTGCATTACAACTGCAATGCTGTACCAGGTGGGCTATCGAGCAAGTTTACCGTGTCAGAAAAGCTATACATATGGAGCTGGTTTTATAATGCAAACATCAAAATATATTCAAGTTAACAAATCATGCATGTGGTAAAAAAGGTTTTGAGGTCACAACATAGTATTGTGCAAGAAACTGTGTGAAAAAAGTCTTTATTAATCGATAATCTGCCCCATAATTGTAATGTGTGTGAATATAAGTTTCTGATGTTTTACTGCCACTAGTGTTCATTTCAGCTGGAAACTGCAATGAATTGAATGCATAGGTATGTTTTGGAGTCTTTCAAAAATTTAAATAGTGGCCTGTTTTTGCAATGAGCATATGTTTTTATGCAAGCTGTGAAGTTGCGAGAGTGTTCCAGGTTGCTGCTAGCAGGTTTGTGGTCAAAAATCCAAAAGGCAAAAGTCCAGTTCTTTAAAATAGTAATAGCACAAATGGTACAAATAGGGTAAGCCATCAACTCAAGACCAATATTAATCAGCTTATTTAAAAAAAGGAAAAAAAAAAAAAAAGAGTAGAAGTCAATGAGAAGTAGCCCTTTATTTATTTATTTTTCCATGACACGTTGTATATTTCTTCTATGTGTAGTTGCTTTTGTACAAAAATCAAGACAATCTGCAAACCATGAGATGGAGTCTTGTACTGTTTTCTCTCCACATTTCTTCCACAAGTCCCGTGAGAGAGGGGCGGGCGGCCGTGAGCCGCGTATAATTACGTAGTGGCGATGAGGCCATCCGATAGGCGGGAGAGGGGGAATACGGCGAGATAATTAACACCGATACCCAACGCAAGACCAACGCAGGCGAAAGGTGGGCTCAGAGATAAAGCGCTCATCAGAGCGCGAAACCGCCCTGTGTGCAGATAGTTCCTGGGTAAATAAACGAGACGGAGCGAAAGGGAAGGAGGAAGAGCCAAGGTTAACACAGTCTGAAATAAGGTTACGCCTCCATCAAAGAGCATTCAGATGACATTAAGAATGGGGAGGTGGGGGGTGAACTATTTTCCAGAGCGTGTTAACTTAATGGCCTTGCAGTTGCCTCAGTGATTTGAACACTGCAGCAAAGAATAGGCCTTTTTTTTACTAACAGCTTCTGTCATTCTTTCTACTGAAGTCATTCAAGGATTTTCTGAAGAGCTGAAAAGTTTAATTTATGGCATGTAATCAAAATTGACCCTATTTGTTTTCTTAATACACATTTCTGGTCTCATTGCGTTTTCTCTGCGAACAAATTGTCTTTGTGATCAAATGTAATATCTCTGCTTCTGAAACAACTTTTCTTTGGGGATGACATCACCAAGCAGTTCTGTTAAAAACACATTAATAATACAACTTTTGTCTATCAAAAAGTCATTTGGTGCAACCAGTCAAGTCATGTGGTGTAACCAACATGCAAAAACATACAGGATTACACCAAACCAAATGAACAACCAAACAGGAAGTCATAGTAAAGACTCTATAAGACCTAGAAGACACCATTACATTTTACAGGTTGCAAGATGTCATGGGGTACAACCACCCCAAAAGAACTTTTTACCTTAAACTATATTTAAAAACATTTAACAACACTTTACTTAATGCCTTTATGTGTAATGCATAATAAAATTAGTTTTAATGCATTATTTATGCCTTGTAATGCACCTTATAATGCATTGCACATTTTAATGAATAATTGTAACTACAGTTATTATAACAGTTATTATTTCATTATAACACTTAGCAATTCATTGTTACACTATGCATTTTAAATTTGGTTATAATTATTTCTGACAAGATATAATGTATTACAACATGAATTATGAATACTGTAATTATAATGCATTATACCCTTCAATAACCCTTTATAATGCATTATAGATAAAGGTTTTAAGTAAAGTGTTACCAAAAATGTTGATGGTTAGACCATTACAGTTAATACAATTTAACTGAATATCCTATTTATCCGTAATTTACATTATGGGTTGTGAATGTCGCTTCATTGACGCGAATAACACATTTACAGCATTTACCATATTATGTGGGCGGGTGTGAGCAAATCCTAGTGCCTTTCAGCAGGTAATCAACTAAGATGCCTTGATGTAGATCTTCTAAGGTAAGAAGTCATTGACGCAAACAAGTAGCAAGCATTTAGTTATTTAGTGTATTTGGATTGGAGATGAAGATCACCCATCACTCCTTTCTCTTTCTGTTCGTGTGGGGGGCCTGAGATACAAAGCTGAGATACTCTTGGGTTTGGAGATAAAGATGGCTTCTACACCACATCCCACACAGACCTGGCACAGGGGAGATGGTTCAGATGCATTGGAACCAAAATGGAGGAAGCAATCTTATCATACTGCCGCAGAGAATAAACATTTCAACGCACCTCCATTTTGAAGGCAATGTTGGCTCCCTCCTCGCCTGGGCGGACATGGAGATTGGTGCGGCACGGTTATTATTGATTCTGCAGTGCGCAGCACTACGATAAGAAGGTTAACTACACCTAAGCACCCCGACAACCATTTCCACTTCGATGTTAAGCATTTGCGTATAGAAACTTGATATTGCTGAGATGTAGATTTTCGATAGCAACCATCATCCTTCCTCGCATCCTGTGAGAGTGTGCATTCGGGGATTTTGCCGGTCGATGTTTTCATGATACGCAAATTTTGGTTTCCTAATGCGTCAAGATGTGCGTCCTTTTTTGTGAGAAACGCACTGAGTGGGTCTTTGCACGTATCTTTGTGTGTCTGGTGAAGATTTTGGCCTGCTTTGGTGAGGATGTTTTGGTTTGTGTGTTTGTGTGTAAGTGAAGTCTGGCAGAAGCGTCTTTATCTAAGATGCTCCATTTGATACCCATCAGGCAGGCTGTTCCACCAGCTCACATTCCTCCAGTTTGTCTTCTCGAGTGTGTGTCTGTGCACAAGTGTGTGTCTGCTTGACCTGTGGCTTGATATCAGATATGTCTCTCTCTCTCGCACGCTGGAGTTTTCTCTTATCACCTTCTCAGTAGCTTTCCTCTTTCTCCAGAAGAGTAAAGAACAAACATGAAGCTGTCAACCCAAATACACACTCTCAAACAGCTGATGAGACTTCCCAAACAGCTGAGAAGATTTAAACGGGGTTGAATCAACTAAATTTTGTGTCTTGGGGAGTGACTTAGTTTTGTTAAAAAGGTGACTTAATGTTAAAAAGTGCAGTAGTCCAGTATCAGTGAGTGTAATGAATTATTGTTCAATACAAATTCAGCTTTACTTAGCATCGAGATATTCAAATGTTAAATCATGAATCTTAGTCAGAAAACATGCTATTTTAAAATTTTTGTTAATGAAAATGAGGCACAAATTTCTGTTTAGTGGGTTAAACTGTTCTTGGTTGGGTCTAATTTGAACATTTTTTCTTCATTTTTATTTAGTTTAGTTCAGTTCAGTTTAGTTTTGAAGCATTCATGAAGCACAAACATAAATTTGTGGAAAACATTTGCAAAAGTATTTTTATTGTACAAAAAAAAGATTTTTAAAAATTGTAAACGTGTGTACGTATAAGTTCTTGGTTAGGTCTAATTTTAGCATTTTTTCTTAATAATTTTTATTTATTTATTTATGTATATATATGTATGTATGTAGAAGCATTCATGAAACAAACAGAACAAATTTGTGGAAAATATTTGCAAAAGTATTTTTATTCGACAAAAAAAGTGTCAGTTTATTTAAAAATAGATTTTAAAAAAATTGTAAATGTTTGTACGTATAAGTTTATACAGATTCATAGTTTGTCCTTACTTTTTTCATCTGTTGAATAGAGTCGCAGTCTATTAACACAATTACACCGTGTCCTAACTACATGCGACAAGATGCCGCGACACGCGATAAAAGCTTTTCCATGTTAATCTGAGTTTTTGTCCTAACTAGCCGCGACAGCGACACGCAAAATTTCTATTTTAGAAACAGTTTCTATTTCCACGACGTCACAGCTGGAACAACAACATACAAACTATATGACAGTAGTTAATCTCAGGTACTGATTATGTGCTTTATTCAAAGTTAAACGTGTCTAATGTGAGTTTAAATGTCATATTGCGTGGCATTTATAGCCATACTGAAAGCAACAACAGATAGTTTACCTCAGATCTTGAAAATAAATAAAAGCAAAGATGTATAGCCTAAGTTAAAACTGTGAACTCACTGCGAACCAACAAATGTATTCCATAACAAAGATGATATCAGTCTCTCAGTATGTACATTTAATAATGTTAAAAATGTTTAGATTATAAAGTTATCCATTTTGTTGTGAATGCAGAGCGCTTCCAGAGAGAGCCCACCAACACACGATTCTGATTGGCTGTGATATTTGATTGATTCTGTCGCATCGCGGTGTCGCATCGCGTCTAGTGTGGACTTGTAAATATGTAAATATTTCACATAACACAATACATATCTTATTAAAATATTTAAGTTGGATCACTCAAATGATAGAAGAGCATGTTGCTGACTATGATTCAATTGATTAGGGGAATACATGAACATAAAATGTACTTATTGTACAAATGTACAAAATCCTTCAATCTCTATCCAAAAAAAAAAAAAAAAAAAAGTTTTAATTTTACTGCACACCTATTTCAAAACCCAAACTCCAAAGCAAACCGGAGAGTTTGCCTTGCTCTGCCGCATTTCATTTCTCAGTCAAGATCAATTCGGCCCCGAATGTATTCTTATCCGATAAAAACAAATTAATTTATCAAACTGTCCTAAAATAAATGCGGTTGTCATGGTGGTGGTGACGAGCTTTGGCAAGCGGTGATGTGGGATTTATTAAAAGCAGAGTCGGCGTCCCCGCGCTCCCTCGCCTGCATTCATCTTACTGACGCAGGCATTATGACTGAGATGATAATCATAACTCTCCTGGCTTTATTGCTCTTTCCTGCAGTGTGTTGCGGTGTGGGCAGCGGTGTACCGACCAGGTGTGCCAAACTCAAATAAATAATGTCTTTGTTCCTAGATATGTAAATTAATTTATTTCAGGCCGCATGGTGATTAATCATCACAACCAATGTGTCCTTTCAGAGATGGATCCATTTAGATTAAAATGATTATTCATAGAAAATAAGAGGATGAGAAAATATGGATTGAACTTATATCTGCTCAAACGCAGAAGGGTTTGGATGACGTAGATGGAGTTTGACATTGATCCAGTAGTTTTCTTCAAGAATGATCATCGTCACTAGTCTGTTGAACTTCTTGTTAAACATTAATGTGACGCCGGATATTAATCTCAAAAAGAAATATTGCACCAGTTAAGAGCAGTGTTTCTGTGCTAACAGAAAACGTATTCACGTAAGTTAAGAGAATATAAAATGAATTACTGTCATGTACTCTCTCATTTGACTGACTTTCTTCTGTGGAACACAGAAAAAGGTAGATGTTTTTATAAATGTTCATGCTGCTCTTTTCCCTACAGTGAAAACTCCAAAAATGGCATAAAGCACCATAAAAGCAGGCTAAATTTGATCAAAATTGAAATTATTACGGACTATTGTTGCCCTCTAGAACTAGCTACAACATTAATTTCCATTTGATTTGGCACTAATTTGCTCCAGAAGTGACAATTTTGTTACCAAGAACATGGGATAGAAAATAATTTTGGGGATTTTCAGATTTTTAGCAGAAATTCAGTTTGCAACTTGGATGGAAACATAGATAATGTTTTATGAGGGTGAGTAATGAGGTGAGTAAATGATGAAATTTTTATTCTGGGGTCAGCTATTAATTTTAAAGAACATGTTGAGGCTCTGAAGTGTGTTTGGGTATGTTCCTGTAGTTTTTTATTTTTATTTTTACTCAAACATTGATATAGTTCCAATAGAGGTTGTCTAACTTTGTTGAAAAGTTGAAGCATGCGTGTGTGTGTGTGTGTGTGTGTGTGTGTGTGTTTTGTGTGTTGGACCCAGATCAACTTTCTACTCAGAAATATAAGTGAACATAGTGCTTCTGTGTGTGTGTATATGTGATTTGTTTCCCTTTAACACAACCGGATATCAGGCCCAGATGTGGAAGGGATTGAAATGTAAAATCGCTGATGCATACCTACACTTCCATCGCAGTGGTATTTGTGTGTGCATGTGTGTGTGCCCAAGTGTGTGTTTATGTTTCAAGGATGTCCGCAAGTAAATTGAATTTCCCATGATTTCTTTGTAAGCAGATACAAAGATAAAAGAGCACACATGCACATTCACCATTCACTGACCCTACAGTAATAACTAATTTTCACCTGTACTAACAGCATAAACGTATGTGTGTGTGTGTATATATATATATATATATATATATATATACACATATCACAAACAGTATATTACTAAAACAGTAGAATCATGAAATTACAAATACATACTTAATTGAGTCAAAAAGTGTTCTAAAGTTCAGCTAAATGCATTTAATAAAAAAATTCAATTTGAATCCATTTTCATATAATTGCAATTTACATGCATTTAAGTGTACTAAAACATTACACTCCGTTCACACTTAAGTGTATTCTTTTGAAGTATATTATTTGTAATAAGTACTCGACATCTGACATTGTAAACGTGTATGCGTGTGTGTAACAGTGTGAGAAAGGTTTCAGTTGTACATGTAGGTAATGCTAATATAATGCGTATGTGTAGGAGTGCATGTTGAAGGTGGGGGAAGGAAAACGTGTTAAAAGTGCAAGATCTTCTGATCTTTAGTAATTATAAGAGGCAATGAGTTTAATTCATTAACGCAAAATCATCCTCTTTCGTTTATTTCCTACCCTTTTGTTTCACTGTCCTCTGAGAGGCCCATCCATACCCCTTTTCGTTCCTTTTCTCGCTTGTTTTTAACGTTAAACTGAAATGAGTATGATCGTTATCTGTGGCCTAATTGCGAGCTAATTATGAGTAGGAATTCTCACGTGGCTCAAGTAAAGGCGGCAAGTCCAGAAGTGAAAAACGTGTGTAGTTTTGTGAAGTTTGTGCGTGAATGTGTGCATCTTTGAGTAGGTGAAAGAGAGAATAGCACATGCGAAAAGCCAGAAGCTAATGCTAACACGTAAACGGAAATGCTAGTTATGTATCAGAATGCAATTTCTAACGCAATGGAAGTATGTGTTCTTTTTGCTGTCACATGGGATGCTATAGTGTCCATGCTGATAGCATCAGATAGTACTATGATGATATTTTGATGTTTGTCATGATACTGTATGATTATCATATGCATATACAATGGTGCTCCAAAAAGGTATAAAGAATACCATGAAACCATTGTGGTACTGTAAAAATAAACATGGTAATGAAATGATATTAAGGCTTAAGCAAATTAAGAATCTGGTTCCACATATTTAACTTATGTATATATTTTAACAATGTATTCTGTGTAACTTTATATACATATCAAAGTAGTATTTTTATTTATTTATTTATTATAATGATGAGAATGAAAATTGTTTTGATTGTTTATTTATTGTATAACACTTTTTGGTGTGGCTCTTTTCATGCAAATAAAGTTTTACTTCACAAACATTTGATGTTTTTTGCAAAAACAATAAACAAAAATGTTTTTTGAAAATTAAAAAAAATGGAGTTATCTGTTTTTGCAAATAAACTCTTAATTTGTTTGTTTGTTTATTTATTTATTTATGTATTTATTTATTTACTTACTTAACACTTTTTGCAACTTTTTTCATACCAATAAAGCAATTTTCCTTCTCATTTTTTTTTTTTTTGCCAGTTGCCTATTTTTGTTTTTAAATGATCATTACACTACAATTTGCCACAAACTATCAAGTCTCATTACCGAAAAATCACCATTAATATAAAACAAATTTAACATAGTTATTAGTTTGCACAACAGTAGTGAGAATGATAATGCATAATGCATAAATGTCATGAAAATAATGCCACAATGCAAAATAATCGTAATTGTCCAGTAAAAAATAGGCTTGAGTTTCTTTAAAATCTCTCATTTCCTTCTTTCAATTTCTGGGCGACATTTGACCTGGACATCATCATCATCATTTTTATTTTTTTGGACTGTTGTCTATTATGCACAATGTACAGTGTGTTGCATAAGTTGCAGTATATTCAGATTGCAAGGTCAGATTTGTGTGAGTTCCTCTTTTTGTGTGTGTGCATGCATTTGTCCCTCTGTTTTTCCACAGTGGGTTGGAAACAGGAGTTTCAGTCGTTTACTTTCCAACTCTACTTTCTCTTTCTGTTGCTTCCTCTCTTCTCTCTGTCTCTCTCTCTCTGCCGTTCTCACCCCTCTTTGTCCTTTTCACTCTAAATTTCCCCTCGCTGTCTGGAGGCGTGCGTGTGTGTATGGGAGACAGGTTTTTGGTAACGGTTACATAAAAGCCTCGGGTCGGCAGCGCTTTTTCGGCATGTGACTGCAGTTGCAGCACGTTATATATCTGACAGGTGCACAGCAGGTGAGAGTCGCCGTGGAAAGAGTGTAACCAGGGGGCGGACAGGAAGTTTAGGGATGACCACAGCTCCTGGCTAGGAGCAGACAGGGCTAAACCACATGTGTTTGAGGATGTGTTTTTTTTGTGGGAGGCCCAGACTTGCTTTATGTGCTGGACAGACCAAACCACACCCAGCTCTTCTGCACCTTCTGCGGGCAAAGCTCTGTGCCTAAACCCCCCAGACTCAGTGTGGTGGAACGGTGGTACAACCGACTGCATGTGCGTATGTGCTTTTATCAGAGCCTCACCTCTTGTAGCAGTTGCAAAAACTCCCACACTTGACTTTTTAGCCCAACACCTGCTCAAGTATTTTTTTCCCTTTCTGTTGTTAGTATATTAACCTGATATCATTATAAATTGTCTTAAATATTTACTATATATATATATATATATATATATATATATAATATATTGTTCCAGTTTCTGATGCTGATTGGTCAATATGTTTTTTGTTTTTTTTTTAATATGGCCATACAACAATATTAAGCTATGGAAGCCCATTTACGCCACTGAATAAAAAATAAAAAAAGGTTAGGTCCCACTTTATAGTAGGTGGCCTTAACTACTGTGTACTTACATTTAAATTAATCATTTGATACAATGCACTTATTGTGTAAATGCATGTTTTTACATTGTAATTATATTTTTAAAAATACCTATATGTAATTACATCTGTAATTACATTTATAATTACACTGTTGACCCATCCCTTACACCTAACCCCACCCTTAAACCTACCCATACCACCAAACCTGTCCCTAACCTTACCCATATCCCACCTCAATTGCAACAAATGTGTTTTGCAATGCAATACGAAAACAATGAGTACATTGTACTTTTTTTTTTTTTTTGATGTAAGTACATAGTAGTTAAGGCCACCTAATATAAAGTGTGACCAAATATTATTGTGACTTTTTATCTCACAATTCTGGCCTTTTTTCATAGAATTGTGAGATATAAACTTGCATTTGCGAGTTATAAAGTCAGAATTGCGAGATTTAAAGTCCAGTTTTGAGGGGGAAAAAAGACTGAAATGTTATATCTCACAATTCTGACTTTATAACTCGCAATTGCGAGTTTATATCTCACAATTCTGACTTTTTGACTTTTGTGAGATATAAACTCGTAATTCTGAGAAAAAAAGTCAGAGTTGTGAGTTTATATCTCGCAGTTCTGACTTTATTTCTCAGAATTGCGACTTTATGTCTCGCAATTGCGAGCTTATATCTCAGAATTATGACTTTTTATCATGCAATTCTGAGAAAATAGAATAGTCTGAGAATGAGAATGAGTTTATATCATGCAATTCTGAGAAAAAAAGTCTGAATTGCGAGTTTGTATCACGCAATTATGAGAAAAAAAGTCAGAATTGTGAGATAAAAAGTCGCAATAACCTTTTTTATTTTTTATTCAGTGGCGGAAACAGGCTTCCATATTAAGCTGTGACTACATTTACAATATAAAGTGGTTTATGTCAATGTCCAATCTATGTCCACCAGCCTTTTTTTTTTCCTTTTTCCATTTTGGTTTCATATTTTAGTAGTGCAACCATTAGACACCTTGAATAAATGTGCATGTTTTTTTTTTTTTTTCCAAAAGACTTTTTTCCAATTCAGTGGTGGGCCATGACTTCAAGGTCCTTTGCAGCTTCAAAGCGCTCTTCACAATCTCAGCCGAGGAATAAGGATCTTATCTAGCAAAACGAACGGTCATTTTCTGAAAAAAGAAAAAAAAAATATTCATACACTTTTTAACCAAAACTGCTCAGCTGTGCGATGCGCATGCATGTCTTCACACATTACGTAATCGTATTGGAAAGGTCACGGGCGGTTAGTTCTTCGTCTTTGTACTTCTTTTAAAAACTCCATCTCATTTTCTCCTCCAACTTTAAAATCATCAGACATCGTAGTTTTACCTTTTGGGTGAAAGGCATTTGATTTATTTTTGCATGTCCACGTTGTAACACTGGGTCAGTACTTCCGCCTACGTCACGTGTGACCTTTCCAACATCACGGAATGAAGACACGCATCGCAGAGCTAATGCTAGCCAAGCATTTGTGGTTAAAAAAAAAGTGTACAAATATAATTTTTTAAAGAAAATGACCAATCTTTTCACTAGATTAAGTCCTTATTCCTTGGCTGGGATCGTGTAAAGCTCTTTGAAGCTGCACTGAAACTGCATTTTTGACCTTGAAATCCTTGGCTACCATTGAAGTGAACTATATGGACAAAAATCGTGGAATGTTTTCCTCAAAAAACTTAATTTCTTTGCGACTGAATAAAGAAAGATTATAAGGGCCACCGACGATTGTAACGGGCTGTTCGGGGTCAGCGTGAAAGACGCTCGGGACAGTTGACGCATTGCCTGATCAGTCACTGCTGCGCGTCGTCACTAAAGTTTATCATTTGCATGTGTTTTTAAACCTTGCTAGTTTAAACCTTCAAGCGATTTTAAAGCATTCAAGCTCAAGAAGCAGTGAAAGAACTCAATTCGGTGTTCATGGTGAGATGCGAACTTGAACTTGTTGCATGTTCTTGAATGGTTTAAAAATGCTTGAATGTTCAAATTGGCAAGGTGAATTTGTCCATTCAAGAGCAAGAAGACACAAAATAGAACTCAATTCTGGGCTCGTGCATTGTCGGAGACACGGCTCCAAAACTTTCATTTGAAATCTCTTTTGCCTCTTCTTGTGCTTGAACAGAAAAATACATATAAAATTATCCCACAATACAGATCTTGTTGAGTATCCTCGAATGAAAACAGTTGAGAAAGATGTGTATCATTATATTGGATCCATGAATTGTGTCTTTAAGTGACCGTGCCTAATTTACTAGCTACTGTCGTTGTGTCATTAATCCAATAAAAAAAGAGAGAGAAAATCACTCACTGCTTTTTTGTAGCTTTAACAAAGACTACGCAATTTTAAAATAGCATTGTTTAATTTATATCTTTATTCCATTTATTTATTTTTGCTAGCCTATTTACACAATTTCAAATAGGGCCTATGGGTACAACCTGCACCGGGGCCCCGCATACCCCAGCTACGGCCCTGATTACATATTTTAGTGCCATTAAAAAACAATTATGAAGGTCTGCAGGGGTCCTCTCTGTTATTTATTTATTTTATTATTTCTTATTAATCTATTAATTTTTTTTCCTGTTTGTTGGATGCACCATGACTTTATCAGAAAATCTGAAGGCACAATGATTGACAGAGTGAAGAGGCTGCTCTCTGACATTGTCAGGGCTGATTTATCAGGATTATTTCAATGATATCACTTAATGTAGACAGTTTGTGTATTATTTAAAAAAAAAAAAAAAAAAAAAAAAAACTCTGACAGCACCCATTATGCAGTACGTCCTAATTGCTTTTTAAAATAGCTTTTCTAATGCATTTTTAACCTTTCAAAGTATGCTATAGCTATCTATATGCATGTAGATGGCTTCCAAGCTAACAGACAAATGCCACTAAACTCCTATTCTGATTTCACGGGGGTCTTTAAAACATCCATATATGAAGGCTAGCCTTACTGTATTTGAACGCATATTGGCTTTGTCATTTACTGTAATGTGTTTCTCTTACAGACGATTTTGTGTATCATTTCCTGGTGGCAGACATATGATGTGGTAAAGGACTTCCTGAGGCCACATGTGTACGCTTTGTACTGTGCGTGACGTACTTTCCGTGTGTGTGTGTAAGAGATCCAGACAAACTACTACGATTTTGTCGCATTTCGATGAGGCCTAATTTGACCTCTTGTACCATCATCAAAATGTCAGCATCAAAAGAATCTGTGGCGAATTGCGCTGACAGTCCCTGCTGGAAACTTTGAGGCTGCACTGCCTCCCCGAGCTGTGTTTCTTCGTATTAAAGGAGTACATAATTCTTAGAGAGTGTCTTTGATTTTTCAGGTTTTGACATGTGAGAATATATAGATGAGGTTATTGCTCATTTAGGGAGACTGAGAGGTCAAATTAGCAGAAAAGTGAATACTGAAAATTCTTCGAATCTTTCTCATTCTGACTGGCTCAGGTTGAAAATGCCAGATCATTCAGAGAGAGTGAGAATGAGAATGTTCAATTTTTTTTTGAGTGTTTTTACCTTTTTACTTAGAAAAGCTGTTATTGTTCCCATGGTTCCATTTTCTGTAATCTTGTAAAACTATTATTTACACAACAACTCTTTTTATACCCATGGCTCCATCTTAAGTCAGTGAGTATTCTTGGATTTATTGACAACTGGATAAAGCCGTTTATAAAACTAAAGCTGTGGTTGCCATTCCAGCTGGCAGCATGATAGGAAGATGATTAGTATCGAATTGAGTGTGGCAGATATATATATGAATAAAGTAGAAAGTGCACTGTAAATGTTGTATTTTTTTACTTTCTCTGTGTGTAAAGGAAATATCAAAATGGATTCCTCTGTACAAAGCATTTTTAATGTATGGTTAGATTCACCATAATACTGAGATAAAAGGTAAGTTACTTCAGATATTTAGTATTTTATTTAGTTATTTTTTTTAATCTTATTTTTAAATATATTTAAAGGGTCTTCTTTCTTTTTTAAAATGTATTCTAAAGTTACAGTTGCAATGTACGGGGTGTATTTAAAAGAACTTTGAATTGAATTGTTTTGAAATCAGTGTGAAACTTTGAAAATGCTTAATTAGAAATAGCAGAAATTATTATTAGTTAAAAGTTATGATTTTGTTATGAATAAAAAAAGTCTGCTTTCTCTCACAGCTAAACATATAGCTCATTAGCTATATTCTCCTAATATATTGTACAGATGTTTTGTATCTTAAATACATTTCGAAGAATACGCTTAAAATAAAAATAAAAATCCGGAAGCGTAGGTTCACCTGCATTGCATATCTTCCATGACTTCTCGTCCTGATGACATAGATTAAATATACCTGTTTTAAATATTTCACACATACACTTCTACACCCACACACACTCTTAGCTGATTTGCTGCTAATAGCAGCGAGATCTTTTAGGCTGCTTTGCTCAATCGCAGGAAGTCATTGTTGACCTAGTTTAGAGAGACTGGTAAGAAGGCTCTGCAGGCATCGGCCTTATAACCCATTGTGCATCACTAATTACGTGCTTGTGTTATCAATAGGCCTACTATATTAACATATATATATATTTAAATATATAACAATGAGATAGAAACAATGTTACACTGACGAACTAAAAAAAAATAAAACAACTTTACATTTCAAAAGAAAAAAAATAGCATAACATTTCATTTTAATTTAATTGAAAAAGAAAAAAACCCTGCACACCACTCCAAGACAAAAACACAATTAAAAACACAAAAATATCTCAAGCCCTTATAGAGCAAGAAAGATGTATATATATATATATTTTTTTTTGTCACAAACAAGCCAGTGAAGCACAAAGATTCATACAGCAAAAACATGCCAGCACACAGAGACAGCAAAAAGATGTGATTTTGAGATCTCAGCAGATCTAGGCTCTATGCACATATCAGATGTAGTGCACTGATTTTTGAGTTCAAAGACATTATGGAGAAAATAGCTGACCTGATCTAGTCCGGATCACAAAAACATGAAGAAGAGACAAAATATCATAGACTCCAATGTTACTCACACAACCACACATATATTGCATCAATGAGGGAGTAACAATACATTGTCCTACCACACTTTTACATCTCTGAATAATTACAACATATACACTACATCCAGTGTTTACCCCATCGTTATTTATTATTTGTAATTTCATACAAATATACAAATTTCTTGTCATATTTTAATACCATTTTCTAAACTATAGTGAATAAACTGTGTGAATAAACTCAAACCAAAATTTATTCAGACATCTTCAACATTTCTCACATTACTTTATATATATATATATATATATATATATATATACTAGATACACTATATATACTAGATACACTAATTTTAGAACTCAATTGCAATGGCAGCTTATTAAAAAAATAGAATAATAATTAATGTACGTGAATAAAATTTTAAGCATTTACATTTCTGCTTCTAAATCCTTAGATTGGCCTCAAGATTGTTCCAAACCTGTGTGAATTGTTTTCTTCTGCTGAAAACAAACGAACAAACAAACAAACAAACAAAAAATATATTTTTGAAGAATGTGTGTAATCAACAGAAGAAAGAAACTCATACAGGTTTGGAACAACAAGAGGGTGAGAAATTATGACATAACATTATTTTTGGGTGAACTATCCCTTTAACTAGGGCCCTATGAAATCCGTTTTATTTTTTCCCAAATTCCGTTTTATTTTTTTCTAAATTCAGTTTTTTCTGTTTTAATTTTTCTGGATTCCGTTTTTTTCCATTTTAATTTTTCTGGACTCTTTTTTTTTAATGGTCAAATTAAATGTTATTAATCAAAAAGCATGTCTAATTAATTAAAATCATGAAACTTATACAATTTAACACTATTAAAAGTGTAACAAAAATGACGTTTAGGGCCGTATGAAATGTTTTATTTTTTTCTCACCTTATGTTTTATTGTTACCAAATTCTGTGTTTTAGCATGTTAAATTATTTGAATGCATACAAACAATTTTTTATTTATTCTTACAGTAGCTTTATGAAATGTTTTTTACCCCCTCAGAAATTCATGAAGGCATAAAACATTGATTTAATTTATATTTTAATTAATGAAAATTAAACATTTAAATTTTTGGCAAATAAAGTGGATTTACTATTAAAATT
>JAFVLL020040978.1:0-29254 GCA_021397915.2 Tor tambroides
TTAGTCCCAAGGAGTATTGAAATAGTACACTTACAAGTATACTACTAGTACACTGATATTTGTATACTTACTACATAAAGTATACTTAAAAATATGCTTGAACTTTACTTAAGTCTACTTAATGAAATTAACTTGAAGTATACTACTTTTTGGTAAGGGCAATAATCCAAAAGCCAATGGAAAAATCTTTTTGTCAAGGGAACAAGGCTGATGCTAACTTCCAGGTTAGCCTAGTAAAATACGTCATCACTGCAGCACTTCATTGCGATGTGTTTTAAGGTAGCTAAAATTAACAGAAAATTTTGTGGCAGAAAATTACCAGTACCTTTTCCGTTCTTCTACAGATATTTTACCTTAAAGTGTAGGCAAAAAAGGCCTAATATGCAGATGCAGCAAGCTGTTATTCCAGTTCAAAAATAGTCTTTGGATCTACGCGATTGAATGTCAAAGAAATCTGAAAGTGGGCTGTTTTTATGAGACCCTTTCCACACTCATGCATGCACAGATACTCAGCAATGCGTTTTAAGAACCACCACTCAGCAATCCACTTATTTTTTACAGGTGCTGTTTTGAAAAGAGATGCTCAACCGGGAAAACCAATATAATGAATATTTTGTAAACAGAGAGCAAGAAGTGGAGAGACAATTAGTCTGAGAGAAAACAGCTGGCTCAGACACAAGGACTCTGGAATGTAAGGTTAGTTCAGGTAAATAAGGAACATTTTTGACAAGAATTCACCCTGTTTTTATTATCAGTGTGGTTTGCATGAGGCTGTGTAATTTAGGAGAATGAAGTGAGTCTGCATATAATACCTCTTTTGGACGACACTATTCCGTTAAATCAGACAACTAAGCAGCAGGCAGAGTAACATCAGACTAATAATGATACCCTCGCTTACAAACAGTCTGATGTTGGCGTCTGTGGTCCATATTACAGCCAGTGGGCCGTAAAAGACTACGTTTCTACATTTCTGTCCAAGTTCACATGCCTTATTCACAGACTACATGTATACAGATCTTTTTTTATTAACTTTAATTATCTCAGTTGTTTTTCCTTGACAGCAGTGCAGTGATTTTTCTCCAAAACAAACCTTGTGGGGGAAAAGTGCTTAATTGTATTGAATGTGCACTTGCAATATGGATATTCTAGTAGTACATATTCTAAAAATTAAATGAATAAAAACTTGCATGTAATATAAATGTGGACTTTTCAATTGTCAATTTAAAAGTTTTACTATAAAGTACATTTTAAATAATTGTTTTATCAATCTTCTGTTGTGCTTTAAAGAAGTATACTTATTTTAATGTGTTGACCGATTAAAGCACATGTAATTATTTGATTTTATTTTTAACTGTATTTAATATTGATATTTAAAAGTAATATATGTGACCCTGGAGCACAAAACCAGTCTTAAGTGCTATTTACGGTAAGAAATTTACAAAATATCTTCATGGAACATGATCTTTACTTAATATCCTAATGATTTTTTGCATAAAAGAAAAATGGATAATTTTGACCCATACAATGTATTTTTGGCTATTGCTGCAAATATACCCCAGCGACTAACAACTGGTTTTGTGGTCCAGGGTCACATATTACAAACATACTTAATTGCAACTTCATCACTATAACTCTATAAATGACATTAAAGTATATTTTAGTTTACCAAATATGCTTGTCGTTATTTGGCAATACAAAATACTTATGAAATTAAGTAATTATGAAATTACATCTAAAAATGTACTTAAGTCCTACATAAGTGGATCAAAAAAGCAAATTTTAACTATAATACATTTTATTTGCATTGACTTTGCACTTGTGTATTCTTTTAAAAGTAGCCTATATTATTTTATATAAACATGTGAGTCAAAAGCTGAGTCGAAGCTGTTACTGAAATGAAATGAGACTTCGATTAAGTCTCTTGAGCTATGACGGAGCAACCACTGAGCAATAAAGCTTTCCTCTGGGAATACTGTTGAAAAGGGAGGCTTAATGAATCTATAGGAGTGGCCAATCAAAGATTTATAGGTTATATCTCACAATTGGGTGTGCACACTAGAAACCTATTCATCTTCTCATAACAGCAATCCTTAAAGCATAGCCTGCTTGAGCCTCTTATCATCAATATCTGTGTTCAAATCCAAGAGTCAAGGAGAACCGAGAAGGAGGTGGTGACTTCATGTAACTTATGGGGATCAGACCTTGAAGAGCTGTCACCTACCCCTGAACCTCTCTCCCACACTTCTGATCCTTTCGTCTTTTTATTTTATGGTGCACCATGGGAAAACCTGCCCGTTCGTGGTCAGTGAGATGCGTAGACGCATGTAAACAATACCAGAGCCAGTTCATGCAAACAGAGCAGGCCATCACAACGGGGAACTCTTGAGTTATTCATTAACCACCAGGTGAATTTTTTAGTTAGAGCATGGTTTATTATGGGCGTTTTACAATGGGTGGGTTAGCGACAGGGATCTCAGGGAGGACTGACCTTTTTGAAGGCAGGATCAGAGAGAGAGACACAGCAGGCCTGAATGAAGGCATTAAGATCTATTACAATGGTCCTGACCTCATAAGCAAAGCATGGAATCTGTGTTATTGCTCCATCACGGCACACTGGTGCTCACACGCAAGCTGTTACTGCCGGCAGGCCGAAGGTCAAAAACACTCACATTAAGACCTAAGCGTTCTTCTCACCTCAGTCTTTATAGTTTACAACATCCTTTAGAGAAAGAAAGCGATGGCAGCTTTATAAAGCAGAGATTCTCATGGTTGATGCACCATTTACAAGCAAAACCATTCCAAAAACAACAGTTCTAAAGATGTCCATGGATTTTGATGTGAGAGGACAACAGACTTTTATGGATGATGATCTCATATTTTTGCCAGAAGCAACAGCTATTTTAACTTTATTTCCTGTAATATTACAGACAAGATCTCCAAGACTGTGCTCACATTTTCCAATATAAAGCCTGAATGTTTTCTGTTTTTTTAACATTTACGCATTTTTTTAATGTTTGTTACATTTTATTTTACTTGGAATATAATATTTGATATATCAGGCTTTTATCATTTAGTATGATATACAGTAGGAGCTTATACTTGAGGAGGAAAAAAACACCTCTGTTTTATTCAGAGGCTCAAATCAAGTAAAAATTTACAATTTGCACATTTGTAGTTACTGATATTTATATGGCCAAAAACTTGAAAATGAAATTCTGATAGCTTGTAATGTAAATCGATGAGATCTTTATAACAGTATAACAAACTACTTACATAAAATGCATGTAGTAAATTATGTACAACAGATTTTTCATGTTAATCATTTAGAAATATGCAAATTAAATAGGATACAGGCTTTATAGGGTTAAATATGAACTCAGAATATTCTCATCACTTTCTTTCCCAGATCAATTTATCTGAACTATGCTGGACAAGTAATTTTAAAAACTTTGAGTGTGTGAACAGAAAAGAATGTTCAAAAAATAAAATAAATAAAATAAAATAAACACTTTACATAACAGGAAAGCACACCTTCGGTCCAGACCCTAATTTTCTCTTCGACGCTCTACCTCCTCACACCCAGGCTGCTACGCCAGAAGTGATGTCATCCACAAGTCTTCCGCCAGGAAATGCGAATCTGTCGATTGTGATCCCCTTTCCTCTCCCCCTTCCTTAAAGGGCATGAGATGAGTGACCATTCCAACAGGCACAGGAAGTCCATTGTTCTGGCTGCTTCACACACTTAAGCCAAATTACCCTAGTAACCAAAGTATTGATGTCAGCAAGCTAAGGTTAGCCAAGAAAAATCCACCCAACCTTGACCCCCTCCAAGCCTGTGTGCACAAACGCAGAACGCACCTTTGTTTTCTAAGCATTTATCTATTCATTGAGTTTCAGTGGCCTTCCAGTCTGAAAAGATCTTGAAATATCCGTCACGCTTCAGCGTAACAGATCAGCGTTGTTGCTGAAAAGCACACATTGCAATTTGATAACGTTCTGTTGCCCAAGAAAAAGGTGGCGGTTGTGCATGACCTTTGACCTTTTTATTATAACCTTTTTATTATATGTTCCTATTGTTTTAGAATACTCTGGAAAAGGATGGCTAAACATTTCTAAACTTAAAAAATCAATTTAATTAGATATAAAAATAAAAAAAGATTTTAAATAAAATAAAATAAAAACAATAACAATAAAAAAATATTAAAATAATTGTATATTCATTTATAATATATTAAACCTTAAATGTGTGATTTCTGTCACTAATATCGCCAGCTGAATTGCAAAAATATGCAAAAATTTGCAAATAGTTTCATGTTTATTCTGATGCCACTAAAGCTCACAAATCTGTTTTTATAATAGTTAAAACTTTGTTCATGTAATATTAATGTATTATTGTGTCATGTTTATTAAAATAAAACTGATTCAAATATATATACCTCACTTTACTGGTATTTAAATAATACTGGCTTAAAAATTTTTGTACATCATAGGCCCTTTATTAAACAGCACATAACCTATTCATTGAAAAGAGTTTGTGGCTGATATGTAAAATTCGAATGTCTGTTTATCTTATAAATATTACATGTAATCAGTTTTGCCCGTGATAAATCATGCACTCAGTGCAAGCGCCATTACAGAAAGTTTCTGCCTTGACAGCACTAAACCTAAAACATGACTGTTTTCACATTTCCCGAACACTCCCCAGTTTTCCATTTGTTAGTAAAACAGATTAATCTGATCAGGATGAAAAAGAAATCTATCTACAAATGGCTCTGTAAATTAAGCCAAATAAAGTATTTTAACATTGGGGGGAAAAAAGATCATTTTATCTTCAACATTAACTCCAAAAATGATTGATATTGTTAATGTTAACAGCATTTTTCAAATGTTCGCTAAGCCTGCACACTTTTATTGCAAAGCAGCCTGTTTGTTATTCTACATAACTTTGTGAGTGAATTTTTCTGAAATATCATCTAAAAGCCACTTACTGCACTAAAACAATGTGTATTCTAAGCCACACTTCCTCGTATTTGCCAGAAACATGATTGAGCACTATTGTGAGTCACTTTTAGTAAAAATGTGTTTGCTAAGAGCATAAATGAACAGTATATGAATGATGAATGTATATGAATAAATTAAAACTTTCTTAGTTTTAACTGCGTAGAGATGTTAGTCCGCCATGCTAGCTATGTCTCAAGAAACACAGACACGTGTGACTAAATCGGATGACTATGAAAGAGACACAGCTCTCTCCACGTCTACAGTAGCCTCGGTGCAGTAAAGATCATGTTCATCAGTCACCAGCTGTGTGCAAGACTGTCCTCTGCTTTATATCTGTTCCCTTCATTCGATCAGGCTGATTTCTTGCCATTGGAGTTGTCAGAAAGACAAGAGAGTCTTTTGTAGTCTGTGCCGGTGACCCCCGCAGCCAGCTGAGACTCGGGGCTGTAATGAAGTCCATTCATTTTTCTATTCTTCTATCTGGAGCTCCTACATGCTGTTCATTCCTAAACACATGCACACATCAGATGCATACCACACAAGTCAAACGCTGACCGAGACACCAGAGAATTACCAGAAATAACGTCTTAAAGGAACAGCTCACCACTAAAGCAAAAATGATGCACAAACTTAGAAAAGAACAGCATGAACATTCTTCAAAATATCTGCATTTGTGTTCCACACAAGAAAGAGTGTCATACATGCAACTTTTGCCCATATTACATACTATATGGCAGAAAGGGTGGTCAGCACAAGTGCCAGCATTTACACAGCCGCTGACAGAATGAGCTGTGTAACACGGAGCTGGACTTTTGATGTCATTGTAAACTTGCCTGGAAAACACTCTGTAACTGTAAAACTAAGGCCATCTGGTGTCACCGTAGCATGGAAATCTAATCAAAGCCTGAAACTTTCCTCAGTCTGTCACTGTCAAACTGAGTCTTACTGACCAGCAGGGAAAAATTACTCTGTGAAACATGAGGTCACAAAACAGTGACAGGGTCAATAGTGTAACTTTAGTTTTAATACTTCATTACAGTTCCCTGAAGACAGGCAGGGCGTTCCGGCACCTTTGATTTGAAAAAAAAGGAAAAAATTCTCACTTTGTTTTTCAGTCCAATCCATCCATCTGCACTCCAGTGTTTCTCTCTCAGTTGTACGCTCCATTTTTCTCTGCAGACTGCTCTCTATTGCAATGAAATATAAGTAAAATGAATGCATAAAATGCTGTTAAAATAAATGCAAACCAGTTAGCCTTTTGTGATATCCCTTGATATGCAGTAGCAATTTTTAAACCCAAGACCCCTCATGTCAAAAATAAGCAATAATATTGCTTAAAAAAAAAATCAGTCCAAAATATTTCTCTAATATATGTTGCAAACGCTGCTGCATAATTAAATCTATTTCAAAATGAAAATATATTGTATTTAAACCTTCAAAATATATCACAAACTATACTTAAAGGGGCAGGAAAATACATTTTTAAAATACAATTTAGGTAAATGCTAATTGTTTCTATAAATATGTATAATATATTTAGAATATAAGGCTAAAAACAAATGCAGAAACAAATATATACAACCAACATTTATTGATAATATATATTAGCATGTCTATTATTTACAATATATGTTGTTAAGTTTGTATATATTTATACAAGTTTGAAATATAATTTTTCATTTTATGGTATGAATCACACCACTAGACCAGCATATGCCATACAGGCTTTTGTTATATTAATATATTTATATATAAATGTATTCATTTATTTAAAGCTCTTTTTAACAACTTTTCATGAAACACATTTTCTATCTACTCGAACCTGTCCTTCTGACCTCTAGATGAACCTTCAAGCTGGCATTCTCCAGAACAACCTTATCTGCTGAAATCTGCCAACTCTCACAGCAGACATTAAGGCCACAGTTCAGCAATAATTCCTGAGCTCATTTGTATAGGACTGATGACGTGACCACAGAATCATACATTTGTTTGCGTTGCAATCAAAGAAATGTTTAGAGCGCCTACACTGTCGTTTCTCATTTCAAATGCTGGCATCAGACATGACTGGAGGGCCATGAGTTGAATATGAGAGGCTTTGTGTATTGTCTCTGAGGAGTTTTCTGATGTTGATGAGTATAATTGCAGGAAGCACATCCCACAGCGAGGATGTTGGGCTGATAGGGATGGGCGAGGAATGTTGCGCATGCTAGACCTCTCCAAACAGGAATGCAGATTTACTGCCAAATGAAACACCTATATGGCTGGATTTCCTTACTTCATTAATAATTTTCTCACAAATATTTTAATAAAAGGCAAATATTTATTTTCTGTATGTTAGCCTTCACATTACAGTAAATATGTATTTTCTTTGCCATCAACTGTAATACAAATAACAAGAAGTTCTGTTCAGTATCTTTGTGCATCCAGTAAAATATCTCATGAAATATGCAAAAAAATATGAAAAGCAGAACTGCACAGCTTTTTAAAGAATAATGAACATAGTTTTCCTTCCTTAGTTGATGTATTTTCTGCTGTATCAGAAAGCTGAGGTGGGACATTATAGGGCTTGTACTGTTTTAATGGTCACAGATGCTATTAGTGGGAGGGAACATTCTCCAAAATCTAATTTTGTTTCATGGATCAGGTTCTCAGAGAATGTATCTTGAATTGTACCAGTTACTTATACTTTGTCTTGTTCCAAGCTTGACTCACCTGACTATATAGTGCTATAGTATTTCACTATAATACTGCTGTAAATTAAAAAATTAAAAAAAGGATGGATATGCTGCATTCTTTCTTCTCAATAACAAAATTAACACATAACAAAAACTGACAGCAGTGAGAAAATAGCAGTTTTGGTGAACTTTCATCCAGTCAACTAAATGAATCAATTCAAAATGACAATTTGTCATGTATTACAGGCAATAATGTTGCAAATAACGTTCAGTTTCTTGCACAGACCAATTGTTTTGCTTCATAAGACCTCATCATATCATTAGGAGTCAGGAGGATTCATTTTGTATCGCCTGTTTATGCTTTTTTGACTCTCGAAGTGACTGTGGCTGTTGACTTGTGTTTTAGCAAGGACCTTGGTTTTAATAATCTTTATTGTTTACTACACTTTTGGATAGCCCAAGAGTGAGTAAATGAACAGCAAATTTTCATTTTCGGAAGAACTATCCCTTTAAGAAAGCATGTGATCACAGTGATGTGGATATGTTTGCAATTCAGCAATCTAGTTAAGTTATGTTTTGTGTGTATGCACATGTTTGAGAGAGAAACAGGGAGGAAATGAGCCAGTATTAAATTAGATATTGTTAATGCAACAGTGTGTCTAGGTGATATTAATAACATCAGTGTCATGCATCTCCTCCTGCAACCAATCACCATAGCAATCCTGACTTCAGCCTCTTTAGCAGATATTTAAGGAAAGAAAGCACACTGTCTCTTCTCCTCTTAATAAGGACTGACTTTAAATTAGGGTACAGTTCTCTCGGTCCTCATGTTTCAGTTTTATTAGGGTCTCTGTGATGCTGTACCATAGTGACATAATTTGCCACGTCGCCTTTGTTCTGAAGTAGTTTTTCATTGCCAGGTGGTTTGGCACAATTAACCTAAATATTGTCAAAACATCCTTTTGTGCCATGTGGTCAGTGACATCATCTCTCAATGCCCAGTACCCTCCACCCACCATCAAACCACAACTGTTCTCCTTCAGGCCCCACAGATGACCTAACCTCAACTGGGTTTTCCCCATTCTCTGCCCTCATATCCTGCCAACAAGTGTTGAAACTGAATCTGCACGTACAAAGTTAGAGAATATGCGTTTCCTGTGTGGAAAGATCAGGTCATAGCAGGTGATGAAGATGGTTTGTAGAACATGGTAGATGGGTGCTGTGGTCTACCAGCCCTAACCAACTTGACTAAGATGGACTAAAATGGACTACCAGCTAAACCATGAGCCAGTTTTATGAAACTCATATCATCAACTCGACTGGTATCACAGTCGGTACTTTTGACAACACTAGTATCTTTGGAGTAAAGAGCTTTTAGAATGTTAAAAACCTATAGAACTGAAACAAGTTTTTTTTTTTTAAGAAAATAAGCAATTAGTAAATGAATAGAGTGCAAGTCTAAAAGGGGCAAGGTTTTGTTTTTTTGTTTTTTTGAGGTGTGAGATGTGAAGAGATGTGTTTTTAGCCGATTCTTGAAGATGGCTAGGGACTCAGCTGCTCGGATTGAGTTGGGCAGTTCATTCCACCAGGAGGGAACATTTAATTTAAAAGTTTGTGAAAGTGATTTTGTGTCTCTTTGGGATGGCACAATAAAGCCAAGTTCACTTGCAGAGCACAAGCTTCTAGAGGGCACTAGGTCTGAAGTAATGAATTTAGGTAAAGGGGTGCAGAGCCAGTGGTGGTTTTGTAGGCAAACATTAATGCCTTGAATTTTATGGGAGCAGCTATTTGTAGCCAGTGCAAAATGATAAACAGAGGTGTGACGTGCATTCTTTTTGGCTCATTAAAAATTAATCTTGCTGCCGCGTTCTAGATTAATTGTAAAGGTTTGATAGAACTAGCTGGAAGACTTGCCAAGAGAGCATTGCAATAGTCCAGCCTGGACAGAACAAGAGCTTGAACAAGGAGTTGTGAAGCATGTTCTAAAAGAAAGGGCCTGATCTTCTTGATGTTGAATAAAGCAAATCTGCAGGACCGGGCAGTTTTAGCAATGTGTTTTGTTCTGTAATATATAATTATTAATATTAATATATTTTAATAATATATAAAACCGTTTCCCACCCCCACAAAAGCAGCATGTTATAGCAATCTCACACAGCTCTGGCAGTATGAGCACACATCTACGTGTAGCCATTCATCTACATTTAAACCGAATGGATAGTGAAATTGCTGTAAATACAGACTGATAAGGGAAAAGGAAAATCAACCCTGCTTTAAAATCCAGCAACACAACTGTAGCTGTATAACTTTACAACAGCAACACTGTTTATCAAAAAAGCTAAACAGCAACAGTTTTATTTGACATCAAAACAAAACCTTCAAAAATGCCCAAAAATGTACATGATTGTACAAAATCAGACAACATTGTGTCTAATATATACCACAATATTAACTTCTTAATATTGCATTGTTGTAAATAAATATTACGTCTGCAACTGGTCAGTGTTCAAAAAATAGTGGAAATCACTTCATGTAGCCCTACAAGAGTTATTACTGATAGGCTGTCAAAAAATAAAGTCACTTTAGAGGAGAAAAAAAAAAATCATCCACTGACTTTCAAAGCTACGTAGTAACCATTTTCTATTTCGAGGACCTTGATAGAAATGTAGTATAGTGCAAAGTCGTAAGTTTCCAGAAAAAAATTGTACTTAAGTACAATACTCAAGTAAATGTATTTCGTTACTGTCTACCTCTGCAGTTTATTAAAAAACACACTTAAAGATCTCAGACTGTTTTTGCAATATGATGTCTGTTTATTTGCTGGCCCAAGGTGGTTTACCAGCCCAGCCCAGTTTGATCAAGACAGTCTTATTACTGATTGTTTTAACAGGGCCTGAAAACCACCTTCATCATTAGACATGGCAGCACATTTTATGCAATAAACATACAGTGCATTCTTCTTTTGTTCAGCAATGCATTCCACTATTCTTCAAATCATAGATGATACAGAGCCACCCGTCCTCCCTTCCCCTCCATCTCATCGCTTCATCACCATCCCTCCCCTGCACTCAAAGCAAAAATGCAATATCTCAGTCAGCACGACCAAACAGCACTTCCACAGACATACACAGACACTTTACAGTCAGGCGGTAAATTACCATACTGCCCCAGGTTAACAAGACCTTTAATGGAAGGGTTACCGTAATCTCCTCCTCCCTTCTTTTCATTTGTATGCAAGTCTGAGAATCTCTGTGTCTTTCTATTGTCTAGTAGTGTCCTCACTGTCATCTGATTCAGTGCCTCCTGAGAGCGGTTTCCTGTCTACTGCGTCAGCACAACACACTCACTACCTTCATAGACAGGAGGAATTTTTTCTGGACTCCTCATGCTAAAAGCTCTCCTGCTTTGTTGAAGTCTGCTGTGATGACAAATCATGTTTGAATCTTTTTCTTTTCTTATATCAAAATGTATATTAAATATTAATAAAGTTATATGAACAGTCCTTAAACATTACTTTAAAAACATTTTGTCCTGACTCCTAACATTTATTTATCTTTTTAAAAATATTAGTAAAAGTATTAGTATAAATATTAGTAAAAATATTAGATTTTTTTAGTATATAACTCTTATATTTCAGAATTACAGGTCACTATTATATTTTTTTAATTCCAAAAAAATCCTAAGTTTAATTTCTTGGCTCATATGGGTGGTCCATTAACTCTTACAGGGGGTCCAGGAGCCAACGGCCCCCCTTCAGTTCAAACACTGATGACAAATTCTAAGGGAATGAGGAGAAAAACAGAAGAGGGTTTTGGGTAGTTCTCATACCGATGAGCAACATAATTCAAACCCAAGAGATAATGTGGCCTGAAGGCCAAGCAGGTCAGCAGACTCCTAGATGCTCAAGGCTCTCGATTTCTGACAGCACATCATTCTCACACAGCTCTCTTAAACTGGCCGCATCAGATAACGCTGTGGATTATCACAGAAAAGTCCAAATGCATTTCTCCAGACACGCAACGGACCTTAATATCAGTTTCACAGCAAGCACGGCCATTTCATCATGTAACGTGGGGATGTTTGATGTCAGCACCTGTTGAGGTTTCTGTGGGAAAAGAAAAAATCTAACAACCCTTCAAAAGAAGAAAGAGTGTGTGTCACTGTCTTTTGTCCAGAAATGTTGTGTGGTTGCGCACTCTTTGAAAAGTCATGTGAACACTGACAATGCTTCTTTACCAGTCTCACAAAAATGTCTTAGAGAATCTCTTCTTTCAGCTTGGTGCTTGGCTGGCTCCTGTGAAAGAAGCTTTGACAGCTCAGTTGTTGAGAAAAACAAGTCCAGAGATGTAGTAGAGGTGTGTATTTGCAAGTAAAAATCTATTTAGCCAAAAGCTCAGCACAAGGGCATTCCTATACATGAATATCACTGTGACTTTAATATTTCCCCAGCACACAAAGGAACTTTTCAACACGGAACAAGTAACTAGAGGTATGAACTTGATACTTAAAGGGATACTTAAAGGGACACCCAAAAATGAAAGTTTGATGTTTATCTGCTTACCCCAAGGGCATCCAAGATGTAGGTGACTTTGTTTCTTCAGTAGAACACAAAAAAAGATTTTTAACTCAAACCGTTGCAGTCTGTCAGTCATATGATGGCAGTCAATGGGACTTGCAGCTTTGAGAGAAAAAAAAAACATACACAGACAAAACCAAATCGTGACGATACATTGTGGTCTAAAGACACAAAACGATCGGTCTGTGGAAGAAACTGAACAGTATTTATATAGTTTTTTTACCTCTGATCCACCACACTGTCCAACCGTCCTGAGCGCGTTCACAGACGCGTCTTCTTCTTCTTCTTGCTTTATGGCAGATCACAGACTTATAAGTGCATTACCTATCTCTCAAATGGACCATTGACACTCTATCTACAATTTCAATTAGGAGTGTTAGGACAGTGCAGTGGATCAGAGGTAAAAAAATGATATAAATACTGTTCAGTTTCTTGCACAGACCGATCGTTTCGTGTCTTTAGACCTCAGTGTATCATCACGAGCCATAGCGTTTAATTTGGTTTTGTCTGTGTATGTTTTTTTTTCTCTCAAAGCCGCGAGTCCCATTGACTGCCATTATATGACTGAAAGACTGCAATGGTTTGAGTTAAAAATCTTTGTTTGTGTTCTACTGAAGAAACAAAGTCACCTATATCTTGGATGCCCTTGGGGTAAGCAGATAAACATCAAATTTTCATTTTTGGGTGAACTATCCCTTTAAAGGGATACTTAAAGTTGTGTCGCTTCACTGCCATTCACAAATATTTCTTGGCTTCAGCAAACTGGCAAGCTAACTTTTATCAGATGCAAGTAGAGTGTCTCGTTTTCATCATATCTCAGCGGAAATGATTTTGCACTGCATTAGTAATTACACACTGTTTTTCATTTTATGACAGGTGGCAACCAGCCTCCAATGCCGCCACCTACTGTGTTGGAGTGTCAACCAGATACTAGCATTGGATTATTTACGATATCATGTGTGTAGTATTAACACAATATCAATATTTAATTTTTTAAATGTCACGGTTACACCATTTTCACTCCGAGCGTGACTTTCGTCGTGTCACACCACAACAGGTAACGACAATCTACACTGAACGCACCAAAGTGAAAGTTCTAAATCCATTTGTGCTGTTGTCAGGAGTAGCGCAAATGTGGGAGTATGTCATCAGTTTTCTATCAGTGTCTCATCGCGACACATCCAGTGTAGACCGCATTACTGATATAATGGATTCTCTTTGATTTTGTGGCTTCGTGTCTCTTGCTGTGTAAGAAACTGCACACACTTTATTGGTGCTTGCGTGTATTGCCACCATGCCAGGTTTGTGCAAAAGTGTAAGAGAGATTGACAGTTTTAGCTGAAAGCAAGATTTGTTGACTTAAATGTCATGTTTTTATCCCTGCTATTCAGAAGCAAATGAATTGGCCTGTTTTTTAAAAAACACTTCTGAATGCATCAGCACGAATTCATGTGGACTGACCATTGGAGGTCCAGTCAGTGAGATATGCGAGCCTCATAATGGCTGTCAGCCATCAGATACTTTTAAAGAGCTTCAGGCTTTAAAGCTTTACATGCCAAACAGCAGCACAGAGCCTAATTTGGTAAAAGGGTCTCTGTGTGGTCTAATATCTCTAAAAGCAGGGCCCTTGGTTATCTTAAGGTAACAACTGCCAATGACAATAGACACAGGACTCAAAATAAGGGGAAAGTGAGAGACTTTTCATCATATACTTTAAATGGAGATGGATGATGGGTTCACCTTGATGAAAAGACCAGCTTAGACCAACATGATTTCCTTGGTTTATGGTGGTCTGTTTCTGGTAAAGTGTGTTGACCGGCATGGCTCATGCAAACAACACCCTCAAGCTCAAGTTCGCCTGGTAAGGGATATCCCCACAGCAGATAACTGACATGGAAATGTGCAAGGAATAAGGCGCAGACACAGTTTTGAGAATGTAAACATGAAAGTCAATGTATAATCAACATAATTCCCTATTTGGCAACAGAAGCCTAATTTAGTGACAGTGTACAGGGACGCCCAGCTACACAAGTATTGGAATCTGGAAGGGGATTTGACAATCCATTCTGCTGGCCCGTTTATAGCCTTTGCTGTGTAACACTTCCAAAGAAAATCCAGCTTTAGCTTCAGTGTGCATGGCAAGGGTGCATTAGAGGGCTGAAGAGAATAAACAGGCCTATAAATTACACTGAACACCCGTCGCAGACGGGGGAGAGGCATCTTAGCCCCCTGGGATGCGTTATTGTGTTTTAAGAGATGTTTTTTTTTCTGTGTATTCATCTAAAAGTGAGCAAATGAGGAAACACTAATGAATAAATAACTCATTATTATGCTGTCTAACAAGCATTTCCTCTACTGCAGGAAAAGATATAAAGGAAAAGCAGGGAAGCAATATGGGTTCACACAATGATGAGTTCCATTTAAGGGAAAGGAAAAATAATATTGTGTCCTAACTAGGAACACCGCAATAAAGAGTTTAGTGATCATGTGTACTGTGACTCTGACTTTGTCAGGTAGGATGTGTTCCTGGATCAAAATCTTCTGTTGGCCCTGGATCAACATTCTTGTTAAACAAACATGGTCCTAAAGCCAAGTCCTAATAAACTAACCATTACCTACAGTATCCTTAAAAATTAGAAGGCAATGACAGGTTGCTAAGAATCAAACTTGAAGCCCGTTTTACACCAAACTGACATCAAAGAACTAGAGGCGACAAAAGCCAACTGTCAATCCAAGTTTGGTTCTTGCACGGTTAAGCCTCTGTGTTGCATTGATCAGTGTTTATTTGTGAATACAAGTCTAAATTACAGTAAATCTCGTCATCAAGCGATCGTGTCCTAGTCTAAAGACCGGTATTAAATCACTAAATTCATATGGATTATTTTTACAATGTCTATTTGTACTTTTTAATGCATGAAAGATTTGGTTGCATGAACTTTCAATGGAAGGAATAAAATGATGAGACAATATTAAATTATTTTAATTTGTGTTTTGTAGATGAACAGAAGTCTTATGTCTTTGGAACAGTAAATGCAGTGGATGGCCAAAACAGCAAAATCTTATTGGTCTAAAATTCTTCTCCAAACAGCTGGATAAACATCAAACATATTCAGATAAGCTGTGTTCTGATTCTATGTGCAGGATTTTCACTTTCAGTTTGTATGTCAGGTTTCCTCAAAAACTAAGACACATATGAATGAGTGAAAAATGGATAAATCTGGAAGTGATCATTTCACCAGCCGGCCACATTCTACAAGTTATTGTCTTTGCGTCTGCGACTCCCACTCACTGATATTTCAGCAGCTTGACCAGAATATCTAAGCCACATCCTCTAATGGTCCACTGCTCATCTCTCTGTTTATCATCAGCTGGCTGAGGGTTAAAGAGAGCTGGAGGATGTGGTCTTATCTAGCTGCCCAAAAGCCTTTCATCTCACTCCCATTCCTCCTCTGACCCTGTTTGAAGGACACTCGTGTTGTAGAAATCCCTTTTTGGGGAAATTGCTGTTAACCCTCACTTAGACTCTACCTTGGGACTTTTAAAGCCTGCTTGCCCTTTTCTTGTTGCATAAATAGAGATCAGGATAGTACATCAAAGGAAAATGTGTGAAATCTCTTCTACATAATTGACTTCTTTTAGTATAAATCACATGAGAAGGCAACTGTAAAGATTATACTGGACTAAAAGTATTTGAAAAGGCAAAGACAGAGACAGTGGCTTTGGCTCCATGCTTATTTTTAAATATAAGGAACCTAAAATATTAAAAAGAGTGGTTATAATGTAGCTTTTGATTACAATTTTCCACAATTATTTTTCTTATATGTAAACACTCTCTTATTAATGTACATGAAATGAGAAATAGTGCTCTCCTACTTGGTCAAATATTATTGTCATCTGTCTTATTCAAGATATTTTTGTTACTTATTTTTAACACATGAACATTTTGTACTTGAGAAGGTTTTTTCCTTTTCATATTTTAAGTAGTCAGTTCAAGTAAAATCATTTCACCTACGACTATGCTGTCAAAATCATGTAATTTTCTTCAGGTTCTAGCAGAGCCAAGTGAACCGCAATGCAATACACAAAGGCTCATATAAATCCTCATTAACACACAGTGATGCCATTCAAGTGTGTTGAGAGGAATGGAGAAAGGAATGTGTGCAGTGTGTTGGTGTGAGAACCAGACCAGAGCATCTCACCACCTGCATAAAAGCCCTATTCATTCAAACTCAGCAAAACTAGCAAAAGAGAGGACACTCATAACTGGAACAGACACCGGATTTTCTCATGTTCTTGTTTAGTGGTGCTGTCACAATGTATGTTTTGGATGGTTGTCATGACATTGCTGTGTAGTTGCTAGGGAGTCCTGGGTGGTTGCTAGGTGGTCACTTACTGGCCCAAATCAAAAGAACCTCTGAGACACTCCGGTCCCTGTATATGGCTCAGGTGCTTCCTCAGTCTTAGCGATTTTTCACCTGTTTTGTTATCAACCAGATGAAAATAGTCAATCACTAACTAGTAATGTTTGCCTTAACAAACACCTTTAATAATGCAGCCTTTAATAATGCAGTCCCTTGGCCTAGACTGTAAGGCTTATTTAAAAAGTCTCTGGCTCGACTAAAAGCCATATAGAAAGAGTGTCCATAATGGCATTCATCATGTAAAGTCATTGCACACTGAGTCCGAAATTTTCAGAGGCAGTGTGTAAACGTGATTGACACAACGTGAGGTCCTATTTATTTTTTAACGTGCGAAAATTTCGGATGAAAATTTCAGACTCAGTGTGCAATGACCTTTAGTATTTCACGTTTGGCTATTGAAAACATTTTATCTTGACGTCTACATGAACAAAAGTTTGGAAATAATTCAGATTTCAATTTTTTTTAATATATATTTTTATGTTTTTGAATGAAGTGTCTTATGCTCATTAAGGCTTCATTTGTTTGATCAAAATATAGTAAAAACAGTAATATTGTGAAATATTATTAGAATTTGTATTTTATTTTTTTAATTGTATATTCATAATTCCAAAATGTACTTTTGCCTGTCATGATAAAGCTGAATTTTCAGTATCTTAATAATAATAAAATAAGGCATATTTATTTATTCATTCATTTACATTTACACATTTATATGCATTTGGTATTTATACTAAAACATACACAAAAATTGATGGATTTTAGATGCAGTGTTTTCAAGTAGCCAGATTGAAAGACTAAATGATGAATGACAAAAGGAAAGTAGAATAATAGCCCCCATGAGGATGCTTGTCTTTGTACTGATGAACTCAGAACTTGAATAAAGTCTCCATGATCCTGACCCTCGAGTCTATTTCCCTAATTAATATGCCACAGAGGAAGAGGAAGTGTCTCTCCGGCGGGTGTCCTTTTCTCTAGTGTTTAAGTTGTTTATGTGAGTGATCTTATCTGGGTGACAAGCCAACAAGAACCAGCGTGATGGATGGAGTGCTGCAGTGAGCGAGTGGATGAGTGCAGCACAATGAAGCACTGGCAAACGGGAGAGAGGGAGGAATGACCTTTCATGCTGGAATCATCACAGTCATCCAAGATGTGTAATCAGTCATCAAGTTGGGTGTATCTATATGGGATTTGAGTTTTGGAGAGTGGACGATTATTGGAATCAGTCTATTCTCTGAACTCTGATCAAATTGTGTGTCCCTAATTCCCCACCTCTCTAATATTCAGTTGAAATCGAGGAGGATATATGATGGACTCCATATCCCGTAAGTCTTCCCAGGACTCTTTTTGCTGCCTGACCTTTGAACACACCCTGAAATTAGGGTATGGAGTCCAGATGCTGAGCCCCCTGGTAGGGGTCTCCACTGCACAGCTGCAACACCAGCAGACATCATGGGCCAGGAATGTCTGACTAATCGGCAAACAGGACCACGAGCAGATGTGCTGAGTCTGCTATGTAATGTAACATGCACTTGTGCACTTATACAAGCGTACTCCTCCCATCACACATTTTAATAATTTATCAGAATGATTTTTATAAGCCTGACGCAGTATGAAAGAGTGTGAATGTCTTAAGAACGGAAACAGAGTGACTCTTTTGTCTTATTTTACTCCTCCCTGCTGAAAAGACTAGCATGTGGTTGGATGCTGGTCTCCATTGTGGGATGCAGGTTTCTACACTAGGGTTGGGAACAGAGAAAAGGACTCTTATGCAGGGGTGCAACTCTGACCTGACAAGTGGGGGAGACAAAAAGTGTTGGCCAATGATTGGTAATATCTGGAAAACACATTTTGTTGCAAAACTACATTCAAAATGTTGTATTTTTTATTTTCATTACACCACATTGTCATAATATGTCAGAACGTGTAATAGACTTACAGTTGTGGTCGAAATTTTTCATACACTTACTAACATCAGCAAAATGTTAATTAAATTTACCAAAATAGGCAACTATTACAAAAAGTTCAAATAGTCACTGACGCTCCAGAAGGAAGAACGATGCATTAAGAGCCAGGGGTGTAAACTTTTGAACAGAATGAATAGGGGTACATTTTTCTTATTTTGCCTACATATCATACTGTTTGCCTAAATTTTTCGTAAAGTACAGCCCTTCAGAAGCTACAGAAGATACGTACATGTTTCCCAGAAGTTCAGTTTACCCAATTCTTCAAATGCATCATGTTTCCTTCGAGAGAATAAGTGAGCGTTTGAACTTTTTGTAATCGTTGTGTATGCGTCCCTCAGTTGCCCTCAGTGTGAAAAGATGGATCTCAAAATCATACCGTCATTGTTGGAAAGGGTTCAAATATGCAAAAGATGCTAGAAAACCAAAGAATTTGTGGGACCTGAAGGAAATTTCTGAAGTACAGCTGGCAGTTTGTTCAGGACAAACAAGGGACTCATGAACAACTATCACAAAAAAACCCCCAGCTGTGGATCATCCAGGTAACAACACAGTATTAGGAATCAAGCGTATGTAAACTTTTGAACATGATCATTTTTATAAATTCAACTATTATTTTCTCTTGTGGACTATATTATTCTGTCCGGACAAAACAATATGCTGTTTCATTTAGGCCATGTCCACACATACACGGGAAGTTTTTCCTTCTTCCGTTTTTAAAAAAATCTCCGTCCACAGGAAAATGCAAAAGCATGCTATGAAGCACTGTCAAGAGCATGCCAAACCAACAGGTAGCGATATAATCGCAACCGTAAAGCCATGCTGGCCAATCAGAAGCCTGAAAAAGTTTCCAGTAGGTGGAGATAACAGCGCATGCTCTGTTTTCGCTGTCTACACGATAACACTGCAACCGAAGTTTTTGAAAATCTTCACCCTGGCTGGAGTTTTCAAAAATGTTCGGTTTCAGTGACCTGGTGCAGCGTTTGCGTGTGGACGAATGGCCAAACCGCATAGAAAAAGCTGCGGTTTTGAAAATACCCACATTTGTGTGGACAGGGCCTTAGAATTTTGCTTTCACAAGCTGGTGTTGATTTTATTAAATACCCTTTTCATCGCCTGCAAATGAGATGATGTATTTCAGGCTAGTTATCAATAGAATGCGGGCAAGTATTCCACTTTATCCAGTGTTTTTGAATTTTGTTAATGTGTTGTGTTATATATGTATGCCCCAAACAGCACCCTAAGCCTTCACGGTTGTCCAAACTTTGTGACAATATAACGCCGCTTTGACAATCTGCTGTGGAGCTCACCTCATGTGGCGGCCATTGTAAGTTCACAACATTGCAAGTTCACCTGAAGTGTGACATTTGGGACATGACCATAGTTTTACATTATTTTTTTTAATTTGACAATGAGTTTGCATTTCTTTTTTCCATATAATTTTGCTAAGAACTTTTTTTTTACGATTTCCATCACTAGTCTACACCAGGCTTCTTAACTAGCTTCAAAACTACCAAAGTGACAAGCTTCATGTTCACCAACGTCATGTCTATATACTGGTTGACCAGCTATTTCAGCACCAGACCACTATGACTTATCATAAAATTCATATTTGTTTATGAGTTTATCAGTTTTGTATATGTTCCAACTGATTCTTTGCAAACAGTAACTTTCCAGGTCAAGCGGACTTGACCAGCTGTAGCAAATCACAATGTGACTTTTACCAACAAGAAAATCATTCACACGACCCAGTTCTGGCCTAATTTTTTTTCCCCAAGCCCCTCTATTTGTGGTAATGCGTTTAACATTAGCGACTGATGTTGTTCACTCTATCCTGCAGGGAGGGCAGAAAGACACCTGTGCTGTTTACAGGCGGCTAGAGGCCCTGCAGAGCAGACACAACCATATAACGTAAACAAAGCATTTACTTTGAATGCGGAGAGTACTAACAGATGTCAATGCCTGTAAACTAATTAGTTGTGCTTGGCAAGGCAAGTCTCACTATTACTATTGCTCATATTGAGGATTAGAGGTAAAGTCTTGGTACACAACTAATCCTGCATCATGCTTGAATTATCATCTCTTTAGATCATCTCAAATCATGCAGTTTTTTGATTGCTTTTTGAAGCAACCAGACTTTTGCCTTAGCCTAGTAAATGATAAAACAAGCATAAACATTCCTTGGACTTCCTTAGACAGCATATGGAAAAAGGAATGTCAAACAAAACCACTTTTTAGTTACTCAAATTATAAACGTTTCTTAGCATGTTGTACTATTTTAGCATACAGAGTGATATACTGTATAGAGTAGAAAGAGATTGTGGAGTTTTATGGTCTTGGAGTCAGCATAACTGACCAGACACAGCAGGTATTTCATCTTATTTGGCAATGTGACAGCTCTTGATTCTTAAACACATGTCTTTTGATTCACACAATATGGCATTTTGCTGATCTGAATCTGTAAAGGATATGTGAAGTCAATTAAATTTTTTTCTTTCTTTTGAAAATACAGTCTGATCAAAAGGTTCTGTCTCTCAGGACTATCTAGCTCCACGCTATAGTCATAAAGAGTGATCGCATAAATCAAGACCATTAGTGAATATAATCGCAGAGCGCTTTGCATCTGTGTCATGGGAGATGGAAATTCTATAAGAACCAATGCACGACAGTATTAACAATAAAACAGGCCTACTAGCATATTGCTTACTGCATACTAGTCAAGTCACAGGACTTTATAGACAAGCATAGTACTTCATACAATACAGTTTCAAAGCAACTTCCCAGCAATTGTTTAAAAGCACCTTCCCAGATACCAAAAATATGTTCAAGGAATGTTTTTTTTATAACGTTCTCTGTAAGTTATGAAAGCACTGTTTCTGAATGTTCTCTGAACATTAAAAGTGTCCAGTTTTAAAATGTTCTAAAATGTTTTTACCTTGGTAATGGTAACATTAAGGGAACATTCCATTTTATAACTGTGCAAACTTTATGGGAATGTTACATTTGTTGTTACAAGTTGCAACATTTAAAAATGTTTTAGGAATGTCCACCCTAGTAAAATTAATACATTTAAAATACATTTATTTCATACTAAGTATAGTTCAAATCTATTAACACATATTTACTGACATATCACTCCAGACTTAATGATATAAAAACTATTACTTTAAAATTAAAACTTTATTTTAAGTATCACTTGTGCACAATGCATTTTCTAATATTAAGCCTAATGTGTTTTAATATCACTATTGATGAGGACTGTATGATCTTTAAAATGTACCTAAAGTATACTTGCAATAATATGTTTAAGAATATATTTAGTTGGACTTCAGCACTACTTCCACACAATTAAAGAGGATTGAGTTCAAAAGTAGTTGTTCCAATTTAGCAGACTTTAAGTATACCAGTTAAAGTAAAGTTAAAGTGCAATTGCAGGGTATTTTTAGTAAGTACATATGTGCATGTATTTGTAGTATACTTAGCATGAAATAAATGCATTTCAAATACATTTTAATACATTTTTCACTAGGGCAACTAAATCATTTCAGGAGAAAATCTTTCATAAATGATTCATTAATAATGTTTTTGTGACAACATTTTAAGAACATTATTAAAGACAAGATAACTTTGAACAAATGATCTATTAACATCACTGGAAGAACATGTGTCCTTAACTTTGAGGGAACCTTTCCAGAACATTAACTAAAGTTCTGAGGACATTCCCTGTTAGCTGGATTCCCAGTTAAATAACAGTGTTAAAGTTGCAGTAAAGTCCTTTATTTATGAAATGAACACAATTTCTACAAATTCTACAATAAGGAATACATGTTGGAAGAAATAAAAAAAAAAAAAAAAAACAGAAAAATAGTGTATAACCACTGACGTTGTCTTTTGGCATGTAAGCATGTGATCTGAGTAATACAGTATAAGGGACTCATAAGGAGACTCGTGTGGGGGGGGCTTGTATCTCCAGGGTGCTGCTGCTTCAAATGTCACAGACACAGGGAGGTTATGGGAACTAAAAAGTAGAATAAGAGCTGTGATGAGCAAACACACCGACTACTTCATCAAGACTTTTTCTCAGGAAACAGATTGACCTACAAAGACCACCTGACCCTGTCAGGCCCACTTCCTCTGACCTCTGCTGGCACACATAACCACATACATAATATGTCAATATGAGGTGATGCAATCCATCCCATGGTGCTCTTCTTTGGTTCAAACCTCCAGACAAAACAACACTCTACTGGTTGAATTTTCTCATAGACGGGAAAATGTTTTCAAAATAAAATTGTTCTTTTTCTCAAAGATAAAATAATATTTCTTGCTGATGTTTTCCACAGCTTATGGCTACTACCATTTAGCAGACGCTTTGTCAGAAAAACATGGCTTTACTGGCAGTTCTGAAAGCTTCTCTGCATTACAGATCCAACGGAAGATCATTACAAGCTAAGCTAGAATCTCATTATGATCACTACAATGATAATTTCCACTAATGTGTAACATATGGATGACTTCAGCAGCCATTACACCACCAGCCCATTAACCAACTGCTAAATGACCTCAAATGTGCTCATTCAAGACGGAACTCATGTAGAGCCTACTCATCTCACTTTTACCTAAAGTGATTTTTAATCTTCAGAAAAGGTCCATAATGCTAATCATTACTTAACAGTGCTCCTGTACCTTTAAATTCTGACTGTGAGTGTTGAAACATGTGAAAGCTTCTGTACTTTTTCAAAAGAAGGCATTCCTGTTCTTCATTTTTGATTAAAACTGTGCACATTTGATTAAGGATGAGCAGTTTTGTGAAATAAACACTATGTTCAGAACAACAGTAGTGTACTTTCTAATGCATACTGCACAGTGTATGTGATATATTGTCTATTTTCTTATTAATTGTGTGTTGACATGTAGTATGCAATGATTATAAAAATAAAAAAATAAAAAATTGTTGCACAGTTGCTTCATTCCACAGCTGATTTCACCACACTGGAAAAGGAAAGTCAAGTAGGGCACATTGCATTATGGGATACAGTATCCAACACAGTGTTACGAATTACGGAGTTACGGAAATTACAGAAATAATATACTTTAAGAATATTCTTTAGTGTAAACTGAATATACAGTAGTGTTTTCAGAAACTTAACTGCATGTTAATTAAAATTAAATGAAAATGTAGTTTAAATTAATATTAAATGCATAGCTGAACATTTGCAAGTTTTACCCACTTAAGTAGGACTTAAGTACATCTACAATATACTTGTCATTTCTATTGAAACTTGTATGTCATGTATTTAAATATATTTGTAAGAATTACACATTTGATGAAGTTGCAGTTTAGTACATTTCAAATATATAAACATTTCATTACTTTTAATATTAAATTTCACACTATGGTTAAAATAATCAAATACTACATATTCTTAGCATGTTAGTCAACACATCAAAATAACTATGACTTTAAATGCAGACCTTGAGCCAAAAACTCATCACCAAACACCAATGACTTGTACATACAATACATGGACAAAAGTATTGGGACACCCCCTCCTTTAGAACAGAAAAAGGCACTTCCAAATCTGTGGCAACAAAGATGGAAACACAACTCATGTATTTAAAAATTTCCATCTCTGTTGCAACAGTTTTGGAAGTGTATAAAATGACTGTACCCATATGTACAAGTCATTGGTGTTTGGTGATGAGTTTTTGGCTCAAGGTCTGCGTTTAAAGCCACACCGGAGGTGTTAAACTGGGATTAGGACTTGGTTTCATGCAGACCAGTCAAGTTCTTCCACACTGACTGAATCAATAATTTTCTTTTTGAACCTTGCCTTATTCACAGAGGCATTGTCATGTCAGAATGGAAAAGGGTCCTGTCCAAACTGTTGCTATAAAATTAGAAGCACACAATTCCCTAGAATATCATTATATGCTTTAACATTAGGATTTCATGGAACATCCCAGACAGCAAGCAGTGTCGGCCCAGATCCGGCCCACATCTGGCCCGCATGGATTTCACATGGGCCAGATGTGGGCCGGATCTGGGCCAACACTATATTGCTGTCTGGGATGGATCATAATCAACGTAATGAGCGTGGTTTACGTTCAGCTTATTCCATGGTCTGTCTGAATCCTGAATTCTGATTGGCTGGCAGGTATGCAGTAAAACCGTTTAATGCACAGGTAGTTCCAAGTCAGTTTAATCACCGTTCCATATTAATGCGCTGCTTTAATTGATGCACACTAACCAACACGCATCACTCGCTCGCACACACACACACACACACGGAGAGAGAGAGAGAGAGAGAGAGAGAGATCGTAGATTGTGCTGCACACACACACATAAACTTGTTGTCAATGCTTCCCCACGATTTTTATTAATAAAATAAAAGACAGATACTAGATCGCTACATTATATTTTCCAGCAATGAGGTGATAAAATCGCTGTTTTTGAAGTAGCCTAGTTGTTTGTAGAGAGAGATGCGCAGACGCAGCAAGCAGGTACACACAACTGTCATCTCTCTCTCTCTCTCTCTCTCTCTCTCGATCGATAATTAATTGAAATACATGCTATAATTCATTCAAATAAATGTGGTCTTACCGCACTATTTCATCTCTGTGTCTGATTTGAAGCAGGCAGAATGCTAGATCTAACGAACCACAACTAACTGTCATTTTTACCCATTCGGTCAAATATTGCGCTGCAAAGAGCAATACTAGTTTTAACTTGTCTATAACTTGGCAAATGACCATGGAATTAGCGGGATAATCAACGGCTAGCCGTGCATTAAAGGATTTTAAATGCACTTAGCTTTGCCTCGGGTGGTTCTTTGCCTCCACGTTGTGCATTAAAATCCTTTAATGCATGGCTAGCCGTTGATTATCCCTTACATGCGCGCGCTGTCTACTGAAGGCATGCTGAATGTAAACAACACTCATTATGTTGATTAAGTTCTGGGGTACTCTCCAAAATGGCGGAAGACAGTAACTCGGGAAGAAGAACGGCTGAATAAATTAGTATCATTGTTTTCTTTGCGCACAAAAAGTATTCTTGTAGCTTCGTAAAATTATGGTTAAACCCCTGATGTCACATGGACTGTTTTACTGATGTCCTACGTTTCTGTGCTTTGATCGTGTTAATATCATTGCTGTCTATGGAGGGTCAGAGAGCTCTCAGATTCCAGAAAAAAAATATCTTAATTTGTGTTCTGAAGATGAATGAAGGTCTTACGGGTTTGGAACAACATGAGGGTGAGTAATGACAGAATTTTCATTTTTGGGTGAAATCTCTTTAATCTTGATTTTCCTCTTCCTATATAACTTTTGTTTGAGTGCTAATGCTAATGCATTCAGTGTGACATACACTAAGTGGAGTTTGTTGACAACTTTACTGATCAGGAAATAGTTTAAAGACCCCTGAAGGAATAAAGTTTCCAAAACATCCTAATAGCCACCTTTGTGCTTTTAGCCATTGTGTCACTGTTACTTTAACGCATTGTGTACCTTCAGAGGTGCCAATCAGTCTTTCGACTGGCCTTGGGCAGAGAAGCTGACGATGCATTTAGAGCCTTCTAGGGTTACGTACGTGTGGTCATAAGTGTGTCAAGGTTAGAAAAACAGGCATGTGCTCAGAGAGTTAATTTAAAAGAAAACGCCTCGCTGCAGGTGTTCGTCGTGTGTTGTAAAATTAGTTCGCTTTCGACATTCAGGGGAAGTAAACCCATGGCTCACTTTAGACATGAATATGCTGTGTGCAATTAAGGTGTGTGAAGTTGTTTTTGTCCATGTTGTTTACAAGTTTGCGAAGGAAAACTTGAAATTGTTCGTGAAGGAAACCATATAAATCCAAAGAAAGAATGTGCTTGCTGGGTCTTGTTAGAGTCGTACAGGATTTAATGGAGAGATGTTATAGTGTGCGATCTCTGCCCACCCTAATCCTTCCACAAATAAACACCCCGAACCACATGCTTTCTGCTAAAAACACTGCCCTCATTCCCCGGCTGGGACAAAGACAGATGGACAGACAGGGGGTGGTGTCAAAACGACACAAGGTATGTTAGTGACAGTGCAAGACCCACCTGCTTTCTTCAAAATGATCTGTTAGGAAATAGCAGGTTCCTGAGGGAGGGGTGAGTGTTAAGTGTGTTTCTTTAACAAACAGCAGGTGGGGATCTGAAAGCGATTAACTCAGGATTTTAAGAATAGTAGGCTAGTATGTTATTATGAATTTAGCCTACGTGTGGAGTGCAGCTTCAGTTATTTTCCAAAATAAAATAGGTTATTTTACATTTAAAATAACAGTCAGAAAGCAGAGTTAAAGAAAAAGGTCAGGACTGACACATGGCTACATACGAATGCTTAGGCCACTGAATTGTTAGCTCACAGCCCTATTAGTCATTGACTTTGCAGGCAGCATTTGTGCATGAAGGTAGCTCCCGAAACTAGGGCTGCAAAACGATTAATCGTGATTAATTGCATTCAAAATAAAAGTTTGTTTTGTAAGTTTGTGTACTGTGTATATTTATTATGTATATATAAATACACACACGTATTATATATTTAAAAAAATATTTGTGTATGTATATTTATACATGTATATAGTTTATATTATATATAAATATAACATATTTTCTTTAATATATACATGTATGTGTGTGTATTTAAATATACATAATAAATATACACAGTACACACAAACATTATGTAAACAAACTTTTATTTTGAATGCGATTAATCGCGATTAATCGTTTTGCAGCCCTACCCAAAACTGATTTCAGACAAACTTCTGAGGCAGCGTAATAGTTTAATTATCTATAACAAAATAGAGAGAGGGGTTTGATGATAATTAAGCACATATTTAATTACTAAAGATTAAATACTAATTTCTCACTAGAAGTCCATCAAAATGGAAAAAGTTGGTCAAATACTTATATTTACGCACAAATGACCATCAACCACAATTTTCAGATGGAATGGAACCCACAGGATTGTGGGACTTCATAGGCAGTTAAGGACATTTCTATGCTGCCTTCATAAATCGATTATATGAAGGCATCTCAGGAGACAGGAAGTGACACAAACATTGGATTTAGACAGGCCTTGCTGCCCTCCTACCTCCGTATGCTGCCTGCAGAGACAGCATTTATCAGCTTTTCAGACGCAGCCATTCAGTTCATTTGTTATACTGGAAATGGAAAGTGAAGTTGAGTGCACCGAATTGTGTCGAGTATTTCACAGAGTACTCAGAGTACTATTACTGTAAAATCTATAGACTATTTTCTGAAAAAAAATGCAGTAAAAACAGTATTATTGTTAAATATTACTATGATAAAACAATAAAAAGGTAATTGTGACTTGTTTCATAATTCTGACGTTTCAGAATTACAAGCTTATATCTCACAATTGAAAATTTAAAATGCAGAATTGAGTTAACATCTTGCGATTTATAGCTTTGTCTAAGAAAGAAAGATATAAACTAAATTGTGAGGAAAAAAAGTCAGTTACTATTATTGTTATTACAGTTCTGTGGCGAAAACAGGCTTCCATAGTTTTCAAGGCTTTTGTGTGTGTGTGTGTGTGTGTGTGTGTGTGTGTGTGTGTGTCTGTGAGAGAGAGAGAGAGAGAAATTTGAGGATGGTAGTTAAGAAAACGGGAATATTGATAAACGAAAAGGACATGTCACAAATCTGACCTATACTTTCATCATTTAAACATGCACTAAATAATGTTTCTCTGAGAAACAGAGTTACATGTCAGGCCACAGTGTTGTTGAAAATTTTTCTAATTATACTCTAGTACTCTGAGGTGCCAGTGGTTTACCGTGCAGTTGTCAGAAAGTAAAACTGGCAGTGATCCAGAAAGCTTCCTGCACAGATGATAATAATTAAAACTGTTTAAAACTTAACAGCATACTCAGGATATATTGTTTCTGCTTGGATTCTTGCAGTCCACTTTGTGGCACCTGTTCTTCATGTTTCGATCACTTGTTTATCTTCTTTTCTCTTTGTGTTTCAGCAGACCTCTATAAATATCCCACCCACTCTCCCATGGACCATGCTGCCCTGATCTTTCCTGAGGGAGAGGAAATGTAGGCTGATTCAGGGACCCGATCTTTCTCCTGGGAGAGAGGAGAACCCAGCGATGGGGGTTGGGAGGGATATGGCTTGTTTACAGTGGAGATCTCTGGAGGGTTGCACTGTACAGTTCAGTGTGGACAAAACATGGGCAACCATGAAAGGCAAGAACAACAATGAACATCAGATGAAAGTAAAACAATTCTTTTTCATGCATTCTTTTGATTGGCTAATGATATAAGGGTTTCAAGTCAACATGACATTGTTTGCAACCCATTTTACTTGTGAAATGTGATGCATTGTTGAACTGTGAACAAGACCAGGAATTGGCCTTACGAGCAGTAAGTAAATTAGATAAATTTTGAAATCATGGGGCCTATGTTTTTGATAAGTAACTGTGGAACTTTCTTGATTCAGCAGAAAGCGGAGACTTAATTCTTTAACATCTTTTTTTCTTTTATTACTGTTTACATGTCCAGCATGGATTGTTAAACACACTCAGAAGATGTGAACAAACACAAATGTATAAAATCCTCAGTTTCTA
>JAFVLL020040979.1:0-13212 GCA_021397915.2 Tor tambroides
CCGCATGGAGAGAATCTGGAACACTGCGATTATTTCCTGGTTAACCTCTAACCCAAGAGTCACATGGTCTAAATCAACCACTAAGAAAATAGCTTGCAATTATCAATGTTCTTTGTTGTTACACCAGACTGCCACAAGATGGTGCTAGAAAATAATAAACGAATGCATGACATAACAGCGACCTTTTGATAGCAAGCATTTGTAAAACTGCATTTTTCCCGTCTCAGAAATGTATCTAAATTACGACCTATGCTCTCAATGGAGAGCATAGGTTGCAAAAACGTTAATTCATGCGTTCATGACCTCAAGGCTAGATTACTGCAATGCTTTATTGGGTGGTTGCTCTGCGCGCTTAATAAACAAACTCCAGCTGGTTCTAAATGCAGCAGCTAGAGTTCTTACTAGAACCAAAAGTATGACAATATTAGCCTGGTTCTGTCAACACTGCATTGGCTCCCTATTAAATATTGTGTACATTTTAAAATCTTGCTAATTACCTATAAAGCCCTGAATGGTTTAGCACCTCATTATTTGAGCGAGCTCTTATTGCATTATAGTCCTCCACGTCTGCTATGATCTCAAAACTCTGGCCATTTGATTATACTTAGAATATCAAAATAAACTGCAGGTGGCAGATTCTTTTCCTATTTAGCTCCCAAACTCTGGAACAATCTACCTAACACTGTTCGGGAAGCAGACACACTCTGTCAGTTTAAATCTAGATTAAAGACCCATCTCTTTAATCTGGCTTACACATAACACACTAACACATTTCTAATATTCAAATCCGTTAAAGGATTGTTAGGCTGCATTAATTAGGTCAACCGGAACTGGGAACACTTCCCATAACACACAATGTACTTGTTATTTGACACATTCTGCATTGTAAAAAGCGTAATATAAATAATGGTGACTTGACTTGACCATACCCAGTGCTTGTATTTCGACATTTCCTTTAGGAGAAATGAAAGTAGATGAGAATGGACAATTAAGAACTGAGAATGGTGACGCTGATTATAAATTAAGTTGTAGTCAACAGCATGATCATCTGACCTGCTTTATCAGGTAATAATTCATATTCCAGAATCAGTAGAAAATGTAATGAATGTAACTGATCTCATTCAGTTTAGCCTGTTCCCTCTAAAACACAAAAAGTCTCCCCTGAATTATTAAATAATAATAATAAGAAGAAGAACCCAAAGGGTTAAAAAATGTTGTCACATACAAACTGTGGTTGTTCAAGGTGATGAGGGCAGTCAGTTTGCATAGGTAGAGCTGTACTCTAAGAAGACAGTGAATGTCATCACCCCTCTCAGGAATATGTCACTCTCTAACATAGATGCCACCATGCATTTGAGAGAGGAAGGTCATCTATAAATATTTCAGTCCCCCTTTTGTTACAATGTCCCCTCTTTTCGGAATTCCTGATTTTTAAACATTCTGGACACCACAAAAATGACTTATTTTTCACAAGCCAAGGAGTATACGATTTCATGTGGCCATTAGAAGTTCCATCTATTCTGCAGGTCATTCTATTTCCCTTCTATTCTTCGTATGGGGGCATTATCAGTGTATGAATTATGCGATGACATTCAGATGATTTTACTCTTTTGCAAAATGAATCATTTTCACATTTCTGGGGTTCTCAGAAGTGGAAGTCATCATAGATGGGTTCTACAGTGGTAAACAGAATCTACAAAAGATATATTTTTGCTTTCTCATTTGCCCCAATTACAAAAGAAAGAAATCACAGAAGTGTTTTCATAAATTTCCAAAAGAGAAAAAGATTAAAATTAATCATCACTCCCTCAGTGTATGTATTAGAAACACTCAAGCAGCAACATTAACTGGTTTAATGTCATTTTATGCTGAGGTAAGAAAACACATAATGTTATAAAATGTACATTATTAAAAAAAAAAAAAAAAAAACTAAATTACAACGTTTAATAATGGTGGAAATGCATTATCACAGTTTGTGAAGAGGATTCATTATCCTCAAAAAAAAAAAAAAAAAATCCTAAATTACAACGTTTAATAACTGCGGAAATACATGATCACAGTTTGTGGAAAAAAAATTGTCAAAAATGTAATCTATTAAAAATTTTAAATTTAATCTATAATAAAATAATAACGGTCTGAATCCTAAAAAAGTGCACTTTAATAATGCATTCAAAAACAAAAACAATGTTTTAAACAATGTTATATAGCCTCAGAAGCTCTTAATGACATACTGAATGCACTCTAAGCAAAAGGCATTTAAACTCTCTGAGGTTATATGAGGAAGGGTGAAATAGAAATTTCAGGTAATTCTTTGCTCCCCCTGCCTTTAGCCCTTTGTGACAGTCAATTAAATTTTCGCTTACCACAGTGGTAGAGAGCATAAAACAATGACGAGCCCTGTGCAGTGGAGAAAATGGCCTCTTAGGGAGATGATATGGATCTCATTTTGTATTTACAAGATGGCTGTCTCAAAGTGTGAGTGGAACACATCTGAATAATCATGCCTGTGTTGTCAGCAGCTTTGCGCAGGGATAAAGCAATTCAGTGGTCTGCCAGTCCTGTTGGAGCAAATACTATCGGTGTTTAAATTCAGCAGATACTGTATATCGATACTATATAAGACTTGGAGTTGGAATAACATAATTCTTTCTGCAAAATTAATTAAAATTTAACAAATTTTGAAGTAAAAAACCCTGAATTTTATTGTCTTGTAAAATATACTTGAATACTGTGTTATTTGCTAAATAAAAAATAATTATATATATATATATATATATATATATATATATATATATATATATATATATATTACAGTGTAGCTGTTTCTACTATGCTGTCCTGAATTCAGTCCCATTTTGCCAACCAGTTTAATAGAGTCATTGAAATGAACCGACTCTAAGTTATTCATTCGCGAATCAGACATCTCTAGCTCAGATTCTACACAGCAGACAGAAAATACTGCACATACCTGTTGTTGACACAACTACTTACTTATTTTCTAAAATTATATATATATATATATATATATATATATATGTATACTTTTTTGTAACCCAGGCTCATTGCATGCCTGTGACTATATTTAGGTGAAAGAAGTAATGGCCCCATGACTAAGCCTCTCCCAAGGATTTTTTTTTCATGTTTTTCCAGTAGCCTATGTTACTTTTTTGCCTTTGTTAGATCAATAAAATAACTTCCCTACTAAAGAGCTACAGTCTGGCACTGCCACCTCACTACTGAGAAATTCAGTTACAGCAACTTTGTCTTTGCTCATATTCTTTACTCACATTCTTGTCTTTACTCATTTCTTTTATCTCTTTTTGTTTTTGTGAATTAAAAAAAGGAAACTGTAGTGGACCACAGTGAATGAGGACTCATTGAAACAAAGTGAACATGATTGTTTTCTCTCTACTCTGGCCAATTTAATATTTGAGTCAAATCCAAGGTACTCAAACCAGACTTTCTGGCACTCTGACAGTTTGGCAATCTATGTTTCTCAGTTTAGCCATCAGCTGCTATATCTTTGACTGGCTGAGCTCAGGGAGGAGTTCTTTAATGCCTTGTTTTCCATCGGGACCTCTTGTCTTTTGATTAACAGCCTTGGTTGTGTCTGCAAAAAGCCATCCATCTGTCCTCACATGCTTCATCTCTTTTTGGAAGCACAGCCCAGTGCCAGTCTGAATTATTATCACTCAGTGACTTTGATGAGTCTCTCTCTCTCTCTCTTTTTCTGGCACTCAGGGCAGAGGCACATGTTTAGATGATCGATAGATTTCCGCTCTTTCGTCAGTGAATTGCGTTTGAAAATATTTGTGTTGAGTGTTGCTAACATGCTGGCAGTGGTTGCTCTTGGAATCGTTGCAGAAAATAATATATTACAGTCTTGATTTTTCTTTTTTCAGAACAACAACTGTCAAAATCAATTTGTGAGTTAAACATTAGATATCTGCAATTAAATAAAAAATTAAATAAAATCACAATTAGACTGTGTACCAGCCCTTATATGAATGTGCTGTTGATTATTCTAATAAAAGACATCAGCATGTTAATGTTACCATTTCATGGACAACTTAAGTTCATAAAACTGAAGAAAAATGTAAAATTAAATTTGTTGGTCAGTTTGTTACCACAAACAGTGATTTAAGCAGAGTCTTCATGGTTTGCTTTCTGCTTCTGGAGTAAATCAAAATGACATATATAATTGTAATACAACTTTTGTATTAAAATATTGTTTCAATGTCTGCAACTCTTTGGTGCTATACTTGTCTATTAACCAGACGTAGCAATTTTTTTCTACCTTTGTAGTTCTTTTTGATTGCTTAAGCTTGATCTCCCCTGTTCTCTATTACAAATTCAATAAAATACGTTTCCAAAAGTGATATGCAGGGGTGTTCTGAAATGAGAAGGCAAAGACCTCACAGTTTATTTATTTATTTTATAACAATGTAAATTCATGTCCATGGTTACTCTTAATGTTGTCATATTTTCCTTGTTAAATAAACATTATATACTCTTATCAAAAAAAAAAAAAGAAAAGAAAAAAAGAGAGGCCTCATTTGAAATTCAGTTCAGTTCTCTTCCGATAGTGTCTGTGCAGTCAAGTCCATAATATTGCCAAATATTGTCACCACATTTAATAATGAATCCAACAGGAATACAAGAGAAAATGCAACACAACAACTGAAATACTCAATACTGGACCATGGACAATGGGAGAAACAGGGCTTAAATAACAGAGGGCCATAATCAAAGTAAAACAGATTTCAAAAGTTCCCCAGGTGTGGGAACTAATGGCTAACAATGGAAACAAACAATGATCAGGAACATAGTCAACAGGAACAGAAGAGAACACCACAACAGAACAAAACTGAATATACATGTGACATATTGTCCCCCTCCCAGAAAGGATGTCCATGTGCTGACAACAATCCAACTAAGAAGGGAGGGGGCTCTGGAGGTGGGTGTGGAGCAGGCAAAGGGCAGGAATCAGGAGAAGGAGATGGCGGGAACAACCAGGGTGGTTATGACAGAGGGAGCAACCAGGGAGGAACCAGGAGCAAGAGTAGCCGGATGGAGACCCACAACACAGCCAGGAAGGAGGCCCACGATGGAGATGAAGATCTAAGTGTATCCGAGGAGACAGAGAGCCAGGGTCACACAGCAGGTCTGGAAGGCCGAGGCAAAGCTGATGGCTCATGCATCTGAGGCAGATATGGGGACCTGGAAGGCCACGTTGAAGCTGGAGCGACTGAGGGCAAAGGTGGAGCTGGAGGAAAGGAGGAGACAGAGGAATGGAGGGCTGAGGCAAAGCCGGAGGAGTGGACTTCCAGTCGACAACTGACCAAGGCAGAGTGGAGCTCGGTGGAGCCTTTGGGATGATGGGCCATGGTGGAGGTGAGGGAGGTGGAGTGGATAATTCAGAGGGACGAGGTGGAGTCCAGGGCTCAGAGGCTGGAGGCTGAGACAGGGGATCCTCATGCCAAGGCAGAGCTGAGGACTGGAAGGCCCGAGGAGGATTTGCACAACAGGATGTAGCAGACTGAGGATAAGCCGAGGGACTGACAGGAGCCAGCGGAGGCAGGGCCAAGGAACAGGTAGAGATTGGAAGAGGAGGTGGGAGAAGGAGGCCAGGTGGGAACTCAGGAGAACAGGAGCTGGGCGAACCAGGAGAGATGCAGGAGAACAGGAGCTGGGCAGAACCAGCGGGGATGGGAGAAATAACCTCCTCTGAATACATATAATTTCAGAGGTCAGTTCAGCTCACCCTCAGTGGAATGTGAATTGTAGGCAGGGCTACCCTCCATGCCCTCAAACTCCTCGAGTACTTCCTCAATGATGGACGATGTTGCTGGCTCACACACCTGATCAGAGTTTTTGTGACTCTCGGGCTCCAGGGCAATGTTTTCCTCAGTCCTCTTTATAGGCATTGGCTCTTGCATCGTGCCGTGTTTGAGCTGTCCATCTGCAGTGGGCTCTGGCCGGGCTCTAGGTCACAGGCTGTGATGGAAATGCCCCATGCCGAAGTGCCCAACCCACATACTCCGGCAAACTCCTCTGTTCAGGGAGGAGGAGGACATGCACTGCTGGAGAGTTCTGTTGTTTTGGTCCAGTATTCTGTCATGATGTGGTGGCTGTAGTAAGTGCACAACACAGGAGAAATCAAAAATAATAATCTTTAATAATAAATCCAACAGAAATACAGGAGATAATGCAACACAACAAATTAAACATAAACAATTCAAGACCAGGAACAGAGGGAGAAACAGGGTTTAAATAACAGAGGAGTGTAATCAAAGTAAAAAAGAATAGGTGTGGGAACTAATGGGTAACTTTGGAAACAAACAAGGATCAGAAACACAGGCAAACAGGAACATAAAACTACAACAGAACAAAACAGAATATACACATGACACTGCCTCACCTGAGGAAACACCCCTGCTTTCCAAGTGCATTAACATCATTATCAAAAGGCTCAAAAGAGGAAGTCCTTTGTAACTTCTGATTTTTAGGCTTAATGGTTTTATCCACCTGTGCAATTTGATTCTTAAATGAATAAAATATATTGTTTCACTGAAACATAAACCCATTTCATTGGATATCATAATGCAGAACATTTAACATATTGAAATTCATATTTCTGAAATGAAATAATCAATACTGAATATTAGTGTCTTTGTCTTGTCATGTAGAGGATGTAGGCAGTATTGATGTGAGAATCCCATTTACCCATCCATGAAATAGAAAACTATGGCATTGTTCTAAATTCGTAGGATGATTTTATGGCTCTGCAGAAGCTTTGGATGTAAATTCTTTTAAAATCACTTTCCCCTGGAGATCCACAACCAGGTCCAGGTGAACAAGATATATAAGAACCAGAGGGGTAATAATACCACACTCCCTGGATGATTGCTTTTGCATGCAGCATAACAAGTCCCATCAACGCCCAGTGGCAATTGATTGTGAAATTGCATTTTGAAAACATAACTTTGCGTATTGATTTGGCAGACACAACGATTAGCTGTGTATGCCTAGGCTAATGGATTATGATTTATACTTCCCTCGCCCTAGAAACACTATCAGAGTAACCTTCAATTTATCATGAGGATGTGTGCCGGGATGACAATGAGAAGATAATTTCTTGTTAATGTTTTTGTAGAGCATCATACTTTTTCAGCATGAACAACTGGCCCTCAGAATACAGATACCATACTGTTCCATGCTGCGCTGTTGCATTTAAATAAGCAGCAGTTTGATAAATGACTGTGTGGTGGCCTGATGACCCAGTCGAATATGCAGCCCTATTATATTTAAAGGAGCGTGCTACATGTCTAGATCTGCACTCCCAGGAGATGAGGCACCCACAGTGCTGGGAAATAAGTGAAAGTCAAAACTTCTCCCTAAACCAGTGAGATCATTTAGAAAGTGCCCTATTTTCTTTTTTCAAAAGTTGCTCTTATTTATTTATTTTTTTCACAGCTCCACCTCTTCATTATGTTGCATTATTCAGGTTATCTGGATAAGTGGCTACATTCATGTTCCATTTCTAAGAATCATCTTTCTCGCTTTTAGTTAAGCTGCACACATTTGCATAATGTCACATGGTGTGTGTACACTTCTGGTGCTCAGCTTGTGTTTGACAAGTGGCATCACCTCCAGTTCATGAAGGTTATCGTGAAAAAAGATGTACTTAACATGCTGGAGCCATACAGTAAAATCACCCTAAGCATGGCTGACAAGCAAAAGACAAGCTAACCATATCTTTCCTATCTCCTCCACACATGCCCAGAGCTGTGAGCTTCAATACATACATATTTATATTCCACACACTCGCACACACATGTGCACACACTCTCACAATACTTGTCTGGGGCTTCATATTCCCATGAAAATTCATGCAGTGGCTCTAGTGGGCCTGTGATCATTCTGGTCGGTCTGGGAGATGTCATCCAACAGATGCCTTTTATATCATATGAGAGGAACCACCTGTTAAACATTTATGGCTTGAGCTCTGTGCCTGGAATTCTGGCCAATTATAAGGAAAAAAATTCATGGCGGCATCTCCATTCAGCAAAAATAAGAAAAGAATGTGATACACCTGCTACCCATGAGTGAAAACAATGTAAAATTTTACATTTAATTCAACTTTGTGAGGCATGTTAGAAAGGTAATGCTTAAAGATGAAGTCATTAATCATTTAGATGGTCCAGACAGTTGTAGTTTATTGGCTGATTCCAAGCTTGTCTTTTCCCTCCAAGATACAGCTTAATACTCTCAGAAACATGGATTCTTTTGTAGAGATAACTGAGAGAAAGAACACATTCTGTTTTGTTTTTAGTGTATTTTGTACCTGTCATAAGAGTTTAACTGTGCCAATGTTCTTCTGCTGAAACAGCGATTTGAGTTCCTTCAGATACAGTATGTGCTGTGCCAACAATAGCCTTAGTAGCCAAGTAACGTCTGAGTACTGCTGTGTGCAGGCGTGTCATTTCCATGACTATTCTCTGATGAACATGACAAGCTTTTCCTTGGAAAAGGAATGAGGATGTAGTGCTAAGCTAAACTGAAATGACAAGGGAGATGGTGTCAAAATTCAATCACAGTCATTAGTCGCTGACTCATGCCAGATGACACAACACAGCTCAGCTCAGCAAAACAGCAGAGATGTTGCCCCATTTGTCAAAGTGTGAATATTTATTTGCCTCTATATAGTCATTGCGATAATGTGGATTATTCCTTTGTTAAATATTGGACGAAATCTTAAAACTGCCTTTTGGTTTAAGACATCACAGTAATTACAAAGTCTAATATATTTACTTAACCAACTCACACATTTTGATTTATGTAAAAACAACAAAAACTGAACAGAATCTTCTTTAGGCTTTGCAATGGCCAAACCTTTCTTAATGTTTCAGTGATGGTTAGGTCTGCTAGCTAGAAAAACCTCAGAAACATGATAAAACCACTTGACTGCAAAATTAAGGTTTTAACCACAAAGCAGTCATCAGATCTAATAACTCCCACTAGATTCTTGCAATATTAGGGGTCCTCTAATGTTTAACACTCAGCAACTTGTTTTGCTGGCTTTTTTTTAAGTATTCTTATTTGGCAAACATTGTACAATATAACTCAAAAGAACAATTGTTATACTACCCATGGGTCCAGGTTTTGGGCTCCTTACACAAAGTTACGGTTATGTGTTTTCGAGTGGCGCTTTGCAATTATCCTCTGCAACAACTTTTCTTTGTTATATTTATGCCTATATTGATCTTTGTGTATGCGGTATTTATGGTCCGTTCTCTAGCTTGCTCACTGATGTTATTTGCCATACGAGCTATACAGTTTTATCTTTTAATTGTGACAATTACAGCTTGTTTCACTGATCTTCATGTGATATTATGACTGGTACTTTTCACAAATAAAGTGATAAGCATTGGAGGCAAAAATCCTGTGTGTGTGTGTGTGTGTGTGTATGAAAGAGAGAGAGATTAAATTAGTTTGATAAACTATTTTATATGACGTATAGGTAAGTAGACTGTATTTTAACCTATACCACCTCAGGGGTTTGACCTTCTTGACTATATCCAACAATTAAATTCAGAAAACAAATGCAATAATTGACAATCTGTTAAATTCAAAATTCAAATAAATTAACAAAATCAAAATATTTATACATACCATAATAATCATAATATTTAGCTAATTTGGTGCGCAACATTATTCATCTGAAGAGTAACAAAAACTCATGATAATGACTTACAAAAAAGGCATTTATATAAAACATTTATTTATAACATTTATATATATATGATGATGATCATTGTCATGTCAGATCAGGCAAAGGAAGAGGAGAAGGAGAGGTGTATTTATGATTGCAGTTTTATTTGCAATTGAAATTTAATGACAGCAATATAATATAAAATATAGTTTTATAGACGTACATTTAAAAAAAAAATCAGGTCTCAGGTTTTTAGTTCATTCACAGGAAATAGCTTACTTTTGTTGACAAATGCGTTGGATAGATCAGTGTTTCTTTCTCAGTCGTGGTCCTGAAGCCCCCACAACACTGCACATATTTTTTCCCTTATCTGACATATCAATTTTAGGTCATGAGTTTCTAATGATTTACCCCATAAAACTGTGACTACATTGTGTTGTGTTTGTAGTTAACCACAAGGTGGCAGTGTATTATTAAGTGTAGAGGTACTACTGGGTATTCCCTAAGAAGAAGCCACACCCTGTAAAAAAGAGAGGAAGGTAGCATGTGTTAAATAAAGAGTTAAGAGGATTTACTTGTGCAGTTACTGAGTACTAGAGGACACAACAAATTGCCGACGATGGTTTCCGTGCCTGCGCCTGCACCTTTTCTGCTATGCAGCGGAGAGCCTGCAATTCCTTTTGTTACTTGGCGGAAAATGTTCGAGAACTATTTGCTGGCCATTAATGCTACGGGGGGCTCATGGCCTGATGCAAGAAAGCGTGCTGTATTGCTACACAGCTTAGGTACCGAAGGCCAGCGGCTGTTTTACACCCTGCCTGATACGGGAACTACATTTGAACATGCCATGAAAGCGCTAGAGGATCATTTCACGCCGAAAGTTAATGTTGTGGTCGCTCGACATCGTTTTCGTCAGCGTTCTCAACGTGCTGACGAGACCATTCCACAGTTCCTGTCTGCTTTGCGGGAATTAGCGTCATCATGTGCGTATGCTGACATGGAGAGTGAAATGCTGCGGGACCAACTGGTTGAGCGATCGTATGCACCAGCAGTACGAGACAGACTGTTGTTGGAACCGTCACTGACGCTGGACTCTGCTGTTACTATTGCGTGTCAGGTGGAACAAGCCCTTTCAAACTCGGACATGCTCAGTGCGAAAAATTCAGTTCATGCCGTGGCATCCAACCCCTTTCGGCATCGGAAAAAGAGCACGTCACGTTCAGACGGAGCGAAACCTGTTGCTGATACTACACGGAGAGTAAATCGCATGTGTTATCGATGCGGAGCTAAAAATCACCTTGCTAACGCTGCCGATTGCCCTGCCGCCCGTGCCAAATGCCGTACCTGTGGTAAGATTGGACATTTTTCTAAAGTATGCCGTTCTTCTAAGGATGTTAGGGAAGTAGTCCCTGACGTTGTTGTTCTCTTGACTGATGCTGTGAATACTTCTGCAGACAAACTTTTATGCAGTGTTCATGTTACAACATCAAATGGATTTTCAGTTGAGACTGAATTAGTCGTGGACACTGGCTCTTCAGTGTCAATCTTGCCTGAAGCCGTGTACAAAAGACATTTTTCGGACTGCTCACTCACGGTTCCTAAAGCGAAACTAGTCATGTACTTGAAAGAGGATTTTCCGGTCCTTGGATGTTTGCATGCAGACGTCTCACTGAATCATAAGGTAACACCTGCGTGTCTTTACATTGTCAAAGGTGGCTCTGCTTTGATGGGTATGGACTTAATTCGAGCTTTGAACTGTTCTTTTCACTTTGATGCCGTGTCTGTACCTGACAAATTGCACACAGTTGTTGGTGAAACCAGTCCTGCTCCAAATTCTTCTGTGGGCTGCGTGAAAGGCTTCGTCCATAAGCCTACAGTCAAACCTGATGCTACCCCGGTACGCCAAAAGTTACGCCGACTACCGTTAGCTGTCTGACAAGCTGTTTCTGCAGAACTGGACTCACTATTGCAAAAGGGCATAATCGAAAAAATCGATTCTTCTCCTTGGATTTCGCCTATTGTCGTGACTGCAAATAAAGGAGGTAAAATTCGTCTCTGTGTTGATCTGTGTGAGCCAAATAAGGCACTAATTGTGGACAGTCATCCTCTGCCGCACATGGAGGAACTTTTGAGTGATCTTAGAGGTGCCTCCGTGTTCACTACAATTGATTTGGCGGCTGCTTACCATCAGCTTACTTTACACGAGGAGTGTCGGGACATCACAGCTTTTATCACGCACGATGGCCTCTTCAGATATTGCCGGGTTCCGTACGGCCTTGCCTCTGCGCCAGCTGCGTTTCAAAAAATGATGGAAACCATTCTTAAAGGCATACATGGAGTCGGGAATTACCTAGACGATATTATCGTATATGGTACAACTCAGGAAAGTCATGATGCGACGCTGCGCTCTGTCATGCAACACTTATCTGATGCAGGACTAGAACTGAACTGGGAGAAGTGTACGTTCAGCCAGTCTTCTCTCAAATTCCTTGGACATATCATTTCCAAGAACGGAATTTTCCCAGATGATGAACACATGTCTGCGATCATTGATGCCCCTGCACCACACGACCTTGCTTCCCTGCGCTCGTTCTTGGGCCTGATTTCGTGGTACAGCAAATTCCTGCCTAACTTCGCTTCTGTTGCTGAGCCATTGCGTGCGCTGCTGAGAGATGCATCCGATGCTGAGTTTGAATGGACTGACTCTGCTGATTGCAGCTTTAAGGCATTGAAAGAACTGCTTTCTAGAAGCCCGGTGCTTGCATTGTTTGACCCTTCTCTTCCCATAATAGTATCGACAGATGCATCCGATTATGGACTGGGAGGTGTTTTGACACAAATGCACCCAGATAAGGTTGAGAGAACTGTAGCATTCGCTTCTAGGACCCTTACAGCGCCCGAAAGGAAATACTCTACGGTCGAGAAGGAAGCATTGGCTTGTGTCTGGGCCGTAGAAAAGTGGCGGCCGTATTTATGGGGTCAACACTTTACACTCAGAACTGATCATCGTGCACTCACTACACTACTGGCAACCAAGGGCATTGGCCGGGCTGGTATGCGTGTTGCCCGGTGGTCAGCACGCCTACTTTGCTACACGTATGACGTAGTATACCGACCTGGAAGCCTTAACTGTGCTGCAGATTGTTTATCCAGGCTGCCATTGCTAACAGAATCAGATGGTGCTCTGGAACCAGAAATGGTTGCTTTTGTTACTGGATTGACTACTTTGTCTATGGATTTCCTTTCTGCTTCGGAATCCTGTCCAGAGTTAGCCATGCTGCGTTCACAAATCGGCCAGGGCTGGCCGAAAATCAGCCGTGAGCTGGATCTTGTTCTCGTGCCTTTCTTTCGCATCCGTGATGAACTGTGTGTTGATGGTGCGCTGGTGATGAGAGGTGAACATCGTGCTATTGTTCCTTCTGCATTACGCAGTCAGCTAGTAAACCTGGCGCATGAGACACACCAAGGAATTGTTCAAACTAAACGGAGGCTGCGTG